>CM046031.1:38320355-38373140 GCA_025215565.1 Flaveria ramosissima
TAGGTTGAAGCATCTTGATTGGAGTAGGATGTTATACCACTTAACTAGTTATCAAGGAGCATTTAGGTGGCCATCAAGAGCACTAAATTGAAATTATGGGTATGAGAAGTTAACACTGACCTGATTATCTAAAGTTAATGTTTCAAAGAGATATTTAAATAATTTGTCAAATTCTAGCAACAATAATTATTTCTCCTAGGCCATGGCTCCGGTGATAATTATACAATATACAAACATCTAGAGTTATAATCCCATATTGCTGACCCTTGAAAAGTCTCTTACCATAGCTCTAGTGATCCCTTGTAAGGCCCTGAGCCAAAGTTCTAGAAGAGTGTCCTTATGATAGTGGTTATATGTCCATTATTACCTAGAGATGCCGCTTTGTAACTAAATACAAGGATATGAGGCCAAAACCTTGGAGGTTGTTCGAGCAGATCGGTACCACGTTTGATGATGTGATTGAGATATTACTCGTCAAACTTATTTAAACATTTAAGAAAGAAAAACATATGAACCAACTAAACGAAAAGAAAAGGAAAAATAACACTTCATTCATCAAGTTAATAACATACTATAAAACACGTTTAAAGTGCACCATTTCCGGAAGAACAGTTATTAAATGCAATTTGATAATCTGGACCATTTCAGTTCGTATATAAATATTATTATGATGTTTCCGTTTGTTTGGTCTATGTAGTTTTCAATTTATATCGGCTACCACGTATCTTAATTCAAAGCTATAATCGAATTGAAGAATCTTGTGGTCTCAAGTGCTTGTGCCATGCAAATATCAGTTTCATATTAATGTTTCGCGTATGATTGCACTCATGACATTAAATGAATTTAATTTTAATTTGGTTCTTTGGGATGTCTCTTTTCTCAACAATTATAAAAAGTACTATCAAATTAATACAAGTGTATTTTGTCGTAGCTCAGCTAAAAGAAATAATTATTTGCATATTCAGAATTTGTTCCTAGATTGCAGAATGCGGTCCTTTACATATTACAAAGTAAAAGAAACTAAATTCAATTTAAAGTAATAAGTGCTAAAGATCTTAGTTCTAATGAAATTCTTCACAAAGTAGCTGATTTTTAGCGTAGATTTTAGAGAGAAAATGTATATTTGGTAACGAAAAATTTAATAAATGCATTGAAACCGACTTTTAAGCTAAGGTTTCTGTAAGGATTACACTTAGAGTTTGATACAACCAAATAACAACTCAAAGAACTCTCAACAAGCACATGTGAAGTACTAGGAAAGTACTTTGGAAGATTTGATATTACTTAGTGAATTATGCTAAGTATCACATCTTCCGAAGCCAAAAGACCAATTCTTCCAAAGCCAAATATGAAGTCTTCCGAAGTTTCAAAGACAAAATCTTTCGAAGCCTATGACTGGTTTATTTCGAAGATAAATACGACATGCATTCAGAGTATTCTCTGACATACTTTTGACAAAAGTTGAATCACCTTTCCGCTGCCATCTTTGAAAACTCACCAACTAGCATGAGTTGATGAAAAGTTCATGCTTTTGTCAATTTTAGATTAAGGTATTGAGTCTGTAACTTTCCAACTGTGTACTTTTATCCTTTTTGTAATATATAAGAATTTGATCTATGGCATGTCATAGTCACTAGTCAAAAGGCAACCTGCCTTTTGACTCTACATTGATTTTGCTGTCTAGATTAGTGTTTACAGCTAGCCTTCAAAGTATTGCCGACTGAAGGATGTAATATAAAGTATCTCAAGTATTTGTATTTTAATAATAAGCTTTTTAACACTTTTACGAACTTGAGAGCAATATACATTATTCTTGAAAACCATATTAAGTGTTCTTGTTATTGTTCTTTTACTTATGTTTTTTGTTTCATGCTAACCGGTTTCTTATTTGATCTACTAAGTGTTCTAAGTCTCTCCACCTTATGAAACTGTTGCATTGACCCCATTCAACGGTCCTATAATTGATATCAGAGCATTTCAGGCTGTTGATTGTAAGATCTCACCATCTTAGATCTCTTCAGTTTCACAAAACCCTTATCAACTCAAATGACAGCTATCTCAAAGGCTGATATGAAAACCGATCCCATGACTAAATCTCCACTGATCACTCTTGATGATTTTGATACTTGGTGCCAACGTATGAAAAGGTTCATCAAGTCTCAAGATAGCAAGATGTGGAGATCTGTCATAGATGGACCTTACATCCCAAGTACCTCTTCAGCCACAACTAGAGGTGGGATGATACCAAAGGAAGTGGCTGATTATTTTGAAGAATATTGGAAGAAAATTGATGTAGTTTAGAAGGCCATGGCCGCTCTTCAAACTACTATTCCAAACTCTATATAAGAGGCTTCAAGAAGTGCAAAACTACTAAGCAATTTTGAGATGCACCGAAGCTCATGTATGGGAGGCCTAAGGAAGCCAAAAAACAAGAAAGACCTCATGAAGCAGCAGTTTGAGCACTTCACCTACAAGACATGTGAAACCATGACTTAACAATACTTCAGGTATGTTGAGATTGTGGATACTCTAATGGATGTTGGAGTAAAACTTGAGAATAGAGACACTGTGAGTAAGTTCATGTTCTCTCTCCCCAGATAATGGGCTCACTATTGTGTGCGATTAATAGAATTGAAAACCTCACTACCCTTACTCTTATAGAGTTCTATGCTATCCTTAGTAGCTACCAGATGGATATGAACATGCAAAATCAATCAAGCTACTCCTCCAACAATCAGTAGAGTTCAACCCCTTATGTTGTTGAAAGGGATAGTAGAGAACCATAGCATCATCTTATTTGCTACCCTGAAAACTTATAAAAGAATCCTTTTATCACCTTTCCTGAGATACCAAGGGAAAGCTACATCAAAGGAAGCTTATTCCAAGAGACATTCTCATCTCAAGCCTTCTTGTCTACTGATGAAAGTTATGGCAACTTTCTCTTCACTCTTGAAGACTTGGATTGTATCCATCCAGATAATCTGAAGTACATGGAGATAGTCTAGTAAATGGCTCTTCTCACTCTTAGAGCCAAGAAGTTCTATAGGACATGAAGAAAGTTTCACTGCAATGTATTTACTAGAAAGTTTGGACTGGATAAAAGCAAGATGAAATGTTATAACTGTAACCAAATGGGACACTTTGCTAAAGAATGCAAGGCACCAAGGACAAATGGTGCCAAGCACAATCCAGACCAAACTACACTGAGGGTGATCCCAGACCTGAGAAGCCTAGCCAACCAAAACAACATGATGTTGTTGCTGTGGAAAAGGGAGCCTTTGACTGGAGCTTCCAGGTAGAAGATGTTTCTTCCAACCAAGCACTAACGGCTGACCATGAAGAAGCCAAGGTATTAGAACATCTTTGTACTCCTGAATGCATTGCTAAATTACATATGTACATGTCCTATAACTTAACAGTGTGATCTGACCTTGAGTCCTTGAATATTTAATAAGCTGACTTTAAAAGAGCTGAAAATATTTATAAACTTAAAATAGAAGATTTTGAGAAAACCTTTTCAACTCTTAAACATGAGCACACAAATTAAAGGTATCAAATAAAGGATCTCATTACCAAGTTAACTGAATGTCAAGTTGAGCTTGTAAACATCAAAGCTAAGGCAAAAAAAATGTGTTCTTGAAAAGGAAACCTTCAAGAACATCATATCTTCATCCATGCATGCAATGACTTTTTATCTTAGAATACTACATGTTCCTTAGATGTGTCCAGCACATTCTTAACTGTGAACTAGCTCATAAATGAGGGGAACAAGTAGTTTTCTAAAATTAGGACAGATGAAGCTTGACATCTTCAAGACTTTGAGGAAGCCAATTATTGGCTTCTTAGTGGTACAAACATCCCTTGTCATAAAATTATTAAATATTATCGCTCAAGGTGACAACCTAGCAACACCAACTAGTCTTAAACCCACAACTTCTACCTCTAAATTACCTACATAGCCACAAATAACCATCACCTACCAAAGAAAATCCAAACGAACCCCAACACAAGCTACTCAGGTTGTGCAGGCCCTCATATCACCACCGATGTAGGAGGAAGTGGACACTGGAGCTCCCACTTCCCCTAATGACCAAACCACTCTCATCTCACCAATGATCAGTGCTGAGGTTCCTCATGGTCACCCTTATGAGCTTACAACCCCCAAAGCCTTAAGCCTTTACTTAGAGTCTCAAAACACTAGTGAACAACCTTCAGGGGACAGTTACCATCCCAAACCTCTAGATCAAAACCAACCCATTCCAAACATAGAATTCTATGATGACCAAGACATGGGCTTTAGTGAGTATTATGAGTCTCTCTTCTTCTCCACTGCTCAAGGAGAGACGAGTACTTCTGTTTCTCCCATGTCTAGCCCACATCATCCACCTACAATTGAGGTGGATCTTCCTGAACCTGTTCAAGAGTTCCATGTGGAAGAGGCTCTCACTTCAGCAAGTGACCACGTCATTAAGACCTCAAACATGGCAACCCAACCCATTGACACTTCACCTGAAGGTGTCATGGTGCAGGGGAAATCTAGCAGCCAAAATTAAAGTGCTAGTGGTGAGGAAGAAGACTTAGGTCTTATTCTCTCATCCCTCTGATTCTTCTGATGAAGATGAGGGGAATATGAGACTAAAGGTGCAAAAGATGACTCAAACCTGCACCTATTTAGTCTCCAAGGTTAGTCACTTGGAATCTTAGGTGACTACCCTACAAAGAAGGGTCCATGATTAACAACTTGAGATTTCTGATCTCAAGGAAAAACTAGTTAGCAGACCTTTGAGGAGGACTTAATCAGGAACACAAGAACCTGTGGATGTGATAGACCTAACCCCGAGCTCACCAATGCAAGAGGGTGATGCTACCAAAAAGGAGGAGAAAGTCCAAGCAATCACAGAACCTATGAGTTCTTCACAGAGTATGGACTTTGAGGATCCACCAACCTCACTTGAAATTGTCCATACTCAGCAACCTTCTCAAGTTCATATTGATGTGGGCTCACTCATTCAGAGTTTGTTTGAGGAGGGTATTAGAAGAGTTGTGTCTACCCCACCCTATGATGCTGAGAATGAAATACTTGGATGGAGCAATGATGTTGATAGAAGAGCTGATTTTACATAGACTTCAGGGGCAGCAAGAGATCTTCCATTTTCAGACCCTGAAGTACTATGACAGTCTTCCATATGTCACTTGCCAACATAAGTCAAAACAGGCAAGCTGACAGACTAACTGAGAGGATTCAAGACAGGATAGTTGAAGAGTTCAGACAAAGAAGAAGAGAAAGGATAACATGCAGTGTCATTGGTCAACTAGATGTTGAGGTGGACCCTAAGATTAGCTTCGGTGGTGAAACCTTGACTGAAGGCCTAGTGAAAGACCCTGTGAACCTTGTCAAAGGAACTACTTCAACATCCTCTACCCTCGGTGAGGTACAAGCTGGTGAAGGTGCTTTACAGCCTCTCTCAGGCCATAGCTTGACTACTAAACCAAGCAATGAAGGCCAAAGCTCTCTCCACCCTGAGTCACCAAGGCTTGTGAGTGACAAAGAGAAAAGGAAACTGATTCCTAAGGAGATTAAGGAGGAGGAGAGAGAAAGAAAGATAAATCTAAGGGGAGAGAGTCTAAGTGGGCCCCAGGCTTCATGGAAGCTCGTATCAGGGCTGCCACCAAGCCAAATATTCAAGATGATGAGTTAAGGGCAACCAGATTAAACTATCGAGAAAATAAACCACTTACGACAGATTATAAGTGTTTCATATGTGATGGGCCGTATAAAGCTTGGGACTGTCCAATGAAATTGAGCTTACATGCTATGATCGCAAGGGAGGAAGGTTGCCATGATGAAGGAGAAAGAGACGTGTGCATGGGGTCAATGCAAGTGCTAAGTGCAATCAAAGCAAGAGATGGAAGCTAGATTGAAACAATGCAGGAGGAACTGATTTAGTTCAAAAGAAAGGGTGTTTGGAACCTATGTTCTCTTCCTCCTAGGAAAATGCCAATAAGAACCAAATGGCTATTGAGGAACAAGAAATGTAATGGAGGACTTGTCATAAAAAACAACGCCAGACCAGTAGTCAAAGGGTACACTCAATAGGAATGGATTGACTACACAAATGTCTTTGCTCCTAAGCAAGACTTGAAGCTGTAAGAATATTCCTTGTTTTTGCTACATCAAAGGTTTTCAAAGTCTACAAACTTGATGTCAAGTGTACTTTTATATATGGGTGGATAGATGAACGAGTTTATGTCTATCAACCACCTACCTTTGTAGATCCAAATCATCCTGATTATATCTGCATGTAACATCCACCATTTTTCAAGTTATAAACACGAACCCACTTTTTTAGTTCTAATATTAAACTATTATAATAATTTTAATGTATCAAATGCATTAAATGTGCAATTTATATTGTTAATTATTCATTTATTAATCATCTAAAGAACTTGTAATAATTTATGGATTATAAATAATTTTTTATAAAGTTATAAAGTTTTATTATACATTTTACAATAAATAATTAAATGAAAAAAGACTTATTAAAAACTTATAAGTTATAAAATGAATAAATATTTATTAGTAATATGAATTTAAATTATTGAACATAAATAATCAAATTATAAAGCTTACAAGTTTTATAAATGTTATAAAGATTAACAAATAATTAATTTGGTTTGTTATTCAAATGGGTTATATAAAGTCTAGGGTTGAATTTGTAATTTTTGATACTTGGAATAAAAGCTTTATTACATAAAATAACAAAGACCTAAAATTACAGGGACTAAACATGTAAACTTGAAAATCTTTGAAAACAAAACCCAACCCATCCCGTCGCCCCTCCTCTGTCCGGCCACCTTCTCCGGCGGAGCTCCGGCGAGCCACACACACTCAACACTTTTGATTAAAACACAATGAAACTATATTAAACCGCTCGTTAACCGATTTCGAACCCAAAGAACCGTTTCAGATGAGTTACTCGACGGTTATGGGGTGATTATTGAAACCGAAACATTACATTCAAAACCGAAATCGTTCACCTCAGTCTTTAACACCATTAAACAAATTAATTGACCAAAAACGCTTCTTTGAGAGTTTTGAACTTGAGTATATCAACCATTTCTGTTAACATCAAGTAATTATAGTCAAACGATACTCGAAACACCCGAAATCAAAACCGAATTCGTTTAAGTGGCACCATATCGAATCGAAGCTAATTAACAGAGGGGAAATGTTCCACTCGATCTCTTTCAACTTTCAGTACCTTCAAATGCTCGAAAATCCACTCAAACATCGATTTTAAGTACCTGTTCATCACGAGTGGATCGAAGCTGTACCAGGCATAATTACATCAATCCATTCGTAATTGAGTAAGTTATACACACCCATACACTCGATTTCACTTAGGGATTAAAAGCCCTAATGTTAATTCGATTAACATACATGAATTGTTGTTCAATTCGGATCACATCAATTCTAGGGTTTATGTTGGATTTGGGGATTTTTCTTTGAACTTTATTTAGTTTTTTGTTTCAAAATAAAACCAGATCTGGGCTTAGCCCAACTGGTAACTAGCATGGGTTATGACCAAGAGGTCCCGGGTTCGAACTCGGCTTCCACCATCTTTTATTTTAATTAGTTTTTTTAACATTTTATAATTCAAAAAATTAGTATTATATTGTTAAATCAAAATAAAAATTATTTTGTTAACTAAAACATTTGAGAAATTATTAAGTTTATTTTAAAAGTATTAAAAACTTATGGTTTTAAATTTAATTATTTTTTTAGAATGACAAAGGTTATAAAACATTATTAACTCTTTTATGTAATTTAAATGCTAAAAATCTATTATGGTTCAAATTTAGATTATTTCAACACATTATAAATTTACATGTTAAATAACTAATTATACAAATGATTATTTAAATAATTATTTAAACAATAAGTTATCCATCTATTCATTTAACCATGTTATATATAATTAGTAATAAATTTAACCTTTAAACTTTTATTTAAAATCTTGAAATTATAAAACAATATAATTTGTGATTATACATTATTCTTATTTTTAAGGTTTTGTATTATAAGACCTTTATAATAAATCGTTTAAAAGTTCAAAACTTTATAAAAATGATTTTAAATAATTTTAGAGTTATTTAAATAAGTATTCAATTAATTCTTTTTATCAAATTTTAATAATTAATTATTAAATTAATTATTTCATTTCACACATTATACTTAATCTTTATTAAGTCAATAAATTAAATTAGTGAATCATTCTTTATCATTCTTAATTTTTAATTGATTTATTCCATCTTTATTGAACCAAAACATAATCGATTCATTATTTTAGTTAATTATATAAACCCCCAAATTCCAATTGAAACCCTAGTTCACGTCTAATTGTTAATCTTACTGTTGAACTGAATCTTGGAATCAATACGTTTAGGTAACTTGTAAAAGAAATCGTTGGAACCTCGTTTAAATTCTTATCATCACCTTATATATATATATATATATATATATAGATATATATATAGATATATATATAGATATAATATAGATATCTAGATAGATATATATATATATATATCTATATAGATATATATCTAGATATATATATATATATATATATATATATATATATATATATATCTATATATATATATATATATATATATATCTATCTATATATATATATATATAAATATATATATATATCATGTGAGTTCTTCCATGTCCTTTTTTACTTTATTTCATACATTTTGGGGTGAAACATGTTAACCTCATAAACTTACACTTGTAAACATCTTGATACTTGTAAATGCACATGCAATTCATCTTTACTTTTTGTCATGGTTATTGGTATTATTGTGAGTGTTATATGAGATACATTATATGTTGACAATCATTAACTATTGCTAGCCAGGCAACGTCATAGATCTATGGGCCTGACAAGCCTACTTGGTTAATCCAAGTACACTTAGCTAATCATTTAATCTTGTAATCTTGTAATATGTCAAGGTTTGATTGTAGCTATATGTATTCTATAAACTTGCATAATTCATAACCATTGACATGAATTGCTAATTGTAAATCTTATATATATATATATATATATATATATATATATATATATATATATATATATATATATATATATATATATATATATATATATGTGTGTGTGTGTGTGTGTGTGTGTATGTATATGTATGTGTGTGTTTAACCTATGGAAACTCACCAACTTTCAAAGTTGACCCTTTATTTTTAACATGTTTCAGGTTTACTACTTGAGGAACTCTTCTTTCTCATATAGAACTTGGACTTAGTTTAATTAAATATCTTATGTTGTTGATTATATCTTAGTTTTATTTTTTTGATTTAATTGTCTTGTATTGTTCAATGAAAATGATATTTAATATTATTCCAACTTATTTAGTTCCATGTGCTATGAACAATCGTTCACATTCGTCCGCCCCGATGATTCCACCGTCAGTCGGGTGTGACACTGCAAGCTTGAGAAAGCTATCAATGAGTTGCATCAAGCACCAAAGAAGTGGTATGAGACACTATCACAGTACCTAGTTCAACATGGTTACAAAAGAGGTACTATTGACAACACACTCTTCATCAAAAGAATAGGGGAATGACTTGATGCTTGTTCAAGTTTATGTTGATGATATTATCTTTGAGTCAACTAATGAAAGGCTCTACAAAGAGTTTGATAAGCTGATGAAGAATAGGTTTGAAAAGATTGCTATAGGGGAACTTAATTTCTTTTTGGGAATTCAAGTGAAGCAAGTTGTCAATGGCATCTTTATAAACCAATCAATGTATGTACAGAAAATACTAACCAGGTTTCATCTGACTGATTGTAAGGTTGATAAGAATCCTATAGCTAAGAACCACTCCCTAAGACCTGATCTTAAGGGAGAGTGTGTGGATGAACATCAATACAGGGCTATGATTAGGCCTCTTATGTACCTAACATCTAGCATGCCCGATATCATGTTCGCTACATGCATATGTTCAAGATATCAAGCCAACCCTAGGATGACACACCTAGAAACTATTAAAAGGTTTCTTAGATACCTCAAAGGAGCTCCCAAACTAGGACTTTGGTATCCAGAGAATTCTAACTTCAATCGGTATGCATTTATAGATAGTGACTATAGTGATTGCAATATGACTGGCAAGTCTACATCTGGGGATGTCAGTTCCTTGTTGGAAAGATAGTCTCATGAAAATGCAAGAAGCAATTTTGTGTATCTGCATCAACTTCTAAAGCTAAATACATTGCTGCTACAAGCTGTTGTGCTCAAGTGCTTTGTATTCAGAATCAAGTGCTAGATTATGGATTCCACTTCAAAAAGATTCCTATCCACATAGACAACAACAGTGTTATCTCAATAATAGAGAATCCAGTGTACAACTCGAACACAAAGCACATTAATATTTGGTATCATTTGATCAGGGATAATTGTGAAAAGGGATTGATTAAACTAGCCAAAGTTAACACAAATGAACAATATTCTATATAGTTCACAAAAGCATTTGATAAACAAAGATTTAAATACCATGTATTAGCTATTGGGATAGTTAACTTTGAGTAGATTTTCTTAAATTAATTTCAAAATTGTTTTTCAAAAGCCCTATTTATCGCAGAATAAATTTTTCTAAGTAAATATTCCTTAGAATTTTAAGAATTATGGATATATTTTCTCTCGGAAGAAAGTGAATTGACATCGGAAGAAAATTATGTCTTAAAAACTAATAACTACTAAGGAATTTAACTTCAGAAGAAATTCTAATATATCTTCCAAAGCCTAAGTTTGCTTCTAAGTACTACTATGTTTTGAAGGACAATTTTTTTTCAAGCAAATAAGTCTTGGAAGTTTTACTCACTCCATGATTATAACTTCTGAAGCTTGATATCTTCCGAAACCAAATTTGTCTAGGAAGCAAAATTATTCTAAGTAAATTTTCTTTCAAAGCAATTCTTCTCAAACTAGGAAATATCTTCCAAAGTCAATATAGCTTTGGAAGCTTTCTTTAATCTTCCGATGACAAATTACCTTAGGAAGATTTTAAACTTCCAAGATAACTACTTTTTGGGCACTTATTCAGAGCTGGGACCAACATCTAGATCTCAAAGATTATCTTTTGCAATAATTTTGTCTCGCATCCAAGCATATAAATAAACTTTTTAACGGGTCTCACACTCTCTTCTTTTTCTTCATTTGAATCTTTGCAACTTTCATGCCCTAAATTTCCCACAAACCCTTGTTCTTCTTTTCAATCTTGTGTAATGACTTTGTCTCACATCTAGAAAGCAGCCTTCGCCATGCATTTACACAAGCAACACAAACAAATTGCTTTGTTATCTGTTGAAAAGACCCTGGTTTTTCAGACATCTGCAACTTTCTATCACACTCTTCCTACCTCACCACCCTTACCATTGACCCTCTACTATATGAAGATCAACTTTTGGAGTTCTGGAGGACTTGCCAAGAGGTTATCATGGACGGTGAGAAGGCCCTCTCTACCTCAGTGTACGAGAGGACAATTTTCATAACTCCAACCACCGAAAACCAACATTTTGATAAAGATGGCGAGTTGTCCATCACCAAGGAGGCAGTTAATTTATCATTCCAGCAGATGGGCTATAAAGGTGACTACTCAGTCAGAACCTTCAGGAAGAGAAAAGTGTATGTACAATGGAAATAACTCCTCCATATGGCTATCCACTCATTATCCAACAAGCATGGAGGATGAGACCAAGTTCCAGAAACCTATCCTACATAGTCCATGGAATGGTCTAGGGGCTCAAATTCTGGTACTCTCGATTTGTCTATACAAATTTACTTACAAACTTAGATTCACTTGAATATTATATGTTCCTGTGATTCCTGTAACACATTCTCAACTATCTCATTTTTGAGGGGAAAAAGTAATATTCTATTGTTGGACAGATGAAGCCCATCATATTTAAATAATAAGAAAAACCATTGTTGGTTTTTCCAGGGTAGAAACAGTCCTTGTCACTAAAATGTTAAAGCAAAGCTCAAGGTGAAGAATTGGCAATCTCAGCCAATATTGAACCCACACCTTCGTCACCACTAGCTACACAGCCTCAAATCACCATCATCTATACTAGAAAATCCAAACGAACCCCTAGTTAGTCTATTTAGATTGAGCAGCCCCCCATATACACACCCATACAAGAGCAAGTGAAAACAATAGTTCTCACTTCTCATGAGGAGCAAACCACTCCTATTCCTTCAACTATCAGTGCTGATGTTCCTCATGCTCACCCTGATGAGCTCACAACCCCAGCCTCAAGCCATCATCTTGAGTCTCAACACTCAGATGATCAACCTTCATGGGAAAGCTACCATCCCTAGCCTTTGGAGCTCAACTAACCAATTCCCAATCTTGAATTCTATGATGGTGAAGACATGGGATTCAATGAGTACCAGGAGTTTCTCTACTCCTCCCCACTCAAGAAGAGATGAGTGCTCTTGACACTCCCATGTCTAGCCCGTATCATCCACCCATTACTAAGGTGGACCTATCTGAAAATGTTCAAAAGGTCCATGTGAAAGAGGCTCTCCCTTTTACAAGTGATTACATCATTCAAACCTCAACCATGAAAACCCAACTTCTTGAACTTCTTATGAAGCTGTCACTGAGTAGGGGAAATACAGAGACCAAGAACAAATATCTAGTGGTGGGAGGGATGACTTTGGTTATGTACTCTCATCCCCCCGTGATTCGTCTGATGAAGAAGAGGGGAGCATAAAGCACAAGGTGAAAAAATTGATGGATACATGCACATAACTTGTTTCAAGGTTAGTCATCTAGAATCTCAGGTGGCTACCGTACAAAGACAGGTGCTCAATCAGCAACTTGAGATCACCGATTTCAAGGGTAAGCTAGTTGAGAGGCCTTCCAAGCATGCTCAACCATGGCCACAAGAACCTATGGACGTAGTGGACCTAACCCCCAGCTCTCTTGTGCAAGTAAGTGATGCTACCAAAAAGAGAGAGAAAGTCACTACAATCATAGAACTTGGGAGCACTACCAAGAGAATGGACATTAAAGATTCGCAATCCTCACTTGTAACTATCAAGACTCTACAACCTTATCTGGCTCATATTAATATGGATGCCATCTTTTAAATCTTATTTGAGGAGGGTTTTGTACCAAAGGCCATGTCACCTCCATCCAGTCCTACAAGCATAGAACTTGGGAGCACTGCCCAAAGAATGAACATTGAGGATTCACCACCCTCACTTGCAAATATCCCGACTTAACAACCTCTTCTGCCCCACATCAATATGGATGCCATCTTTCAAATCTTATTTGAGGAGGGTGTTGTACCAAGGTCCATCTCACCTCCATCCAATCCTGCTGAAAATCTAATTATAGGATGGAGATATGAGATTAATAAAAGGGCCCTTGTGCTTTCTAGATTCCTAGGTCAACTAGAAATTTTCAACATCTACAACTTAGGATTCTATGAAAGCTTTCCTCTAGCAATCCTGCCACTTGTCAACCCAAGTCAAAATAGACATGCTGATAGGTTAGCAAAGAGGAGTCAAATGAGGGTGTCTGAGGAGTTTAAAAGAATAACAAGCATGTATAGACAAAGGCTAGCACGAAAAACAATTGGTCAACTAGATATTAAGTTAGACCCTAAGATTAGCTTCGAAGGGGAAACCTTAGTTGAAGGCCCAGTTGTGGACTCTGTGAACCTAGAGAGTCTTGCTCCTTCAGCACCAACCACTCTAAGTGAGACACTAGTTTGTGAAGGTATCTCAAAGCCTTTCCCTGGCCAGAGCTCAAATGAAGAACAAGTGCAAGAAGGCCAAAGCTCTCTCCTCCCGGGGTCACACACGCTAGTGACTGATATAGGAATGAAGGTTCTATATGTTGAGGAGATTGAGGAGGAGAAAAGGGAACGGAAGAGGAAAGCAAGGGAAGAAAGACAAAGAAAGACTCCTAGTTTCATGCAGGCTGCAATCAGGGTTGCTCAAAGCCCAAACACTCAAGAAGATGAGTTAAGGGTAGCCAGATTAAACTAGCTGGAAACTAGGAACTACAATATTGATGATCTAATCTCTCTTCCCTTGGATATGTTGATTGAACTGGTTTACATAGAGGTGTCTAGAGATAGGAAGGAGGTTGAGGAGGCTGCTTTGCTTCTCAAGACCAAAGAAGAAAGAAAGAAAAGAAAATTATATCAAGATTTTATCCTCTCCCTAGTTCAAGAGATGCCAGAGGTAGAAAATATGGTTGTAGAGGAAGACACTCAAGTAGACAAAGAAAAAGATAGATAGATAGAACATGATCAACTACTTGAGTGCCAAAGGTTTCTACCAGGAAGAAGCTTTACTACATCTATCTTATGATTATATAGAGTTTGAGTACCCTAAGCAGCTAGAACAAGAAGCTTTTAAGGGGAAAAAACCTGCTAACAGAAATATGAGGGGGGGGAAGCTGAAAGATTAAGGGCCACTATCAAAGCCAACAAGAAGAAGTTAGATAACAGAAAAAAGATGACGAGCTTCTTGAAGCTGTATGGATTCTCCAGAATGAGGCTTGGTCCCATGTCTCTATTCACAATGGATGAGCACATCAGGGTGATAAAGCAGAAGAACAAGATGGGTGAGCTTCAAGTCTTGTATTCTCCACCAAGTCAAGCTACACCTGAAGCCGAGGTTAAGCTTGAACCCCAAACAGACACCAGAACCAAGACCAACTACTGATCCATAGCCAGCTTCTTCTTCTGACCCATAGCAAGGTCCTAAACCTTCTTTTGAACATGTGAAAGGGAAGGACCAAACTGAGAAGAAAAAAGAAGAAAAAGGTGATCAAGACCAACCTTCTTAGTTAAAATATAGAAAGAGGAAAATGAAGGTCATAAGAAGAGACTTGAAGTCAAAAAAGAATAAGAATTCTAAGGGATCCACCTCTACACCTCAGGATGAGTCAGAACATCCTGAGGGTTAACCAAAAGAGGTTGCTCAACCAACTCCTTTAGTTGTAGAGCCTCTACCTGTGAGAGACCAATCATGTCTTGGGTGTATTTTACAAACCTAGACATATGGTATGTCACAAGAGATCAAGGAGGTCAACAAGTATTCTTCTTGCGAAACATAGCTGACCTACCTGAGTATGATCTCTTGGACATGAAAATATACTATGAAAGCCTAAAGAATCCGAAGTAACGGATGAGAAGAGGAATGGCTTTGATTCTGATTCCTTTAACCAAGTAGAATATCCAACTTCATAGTAATCTTGAAATTTTGGTAGCATCACCCTAGGGGGAGTTTGTAAGATCAATATGATTATCTTAAAGGCTGATGATAACTAAAAATCTCTCAGCATGCACTGACGTACAAGGAAGTACTTCAGAAGATTTGACAATATACAAAGAAATATAACTAAGTGTCAAATCTTTCGAAGCCAAAGATAGAAATTTGCTGAAGCCAAAAGTGTAGTTTTCCAGAGCTTAAAGACAAAGTTTTCCGAAGCTTGAAGACTGAACTCTTCTAAAGACTAAGAAGACATGTGTCTTTCACATACTTTTAACAAAAGTAGAAGACCTTTCCATTGTCATCTCTAAAGACTCACCAACTTATATAAGGTGGTGATTACCTTTTTACTTTTGTTAACTATATATTATGGTTTTTTTATGTAACTTCATACATTAGTACTTTTAATCTTATTGTAATACAATAGAATGTGAGCTATGCCTGGTCACAGTCACATGTCAAAAGGCAATCTACTATTTGACTTTGTATTGTTCTTGTTGTCTATATTAGTGTCCAGCTAGCCTTCAAAGTATAGTCGCTTGTAGGTTGTAGTATAAAGTATCTCATTTATCATTCTTAGAAAAAAGAAGCTTTGTAAGACTTGTAAACACTTGAGAGAAATATATATCAACCTTGAAAACCAATCTTTCTGTTCTTCAGTGTTCGTACTTGTTATTCAATGTTTTACTACCTGGTTCCCTATTTGAAGACTTTTGAACACATGCTTTATCTAATGTACTTTTCCCTGCAACTCTGTTCAGTCACCAACTTATATGAGTTGGTGAAAAGATCTATGCTTTTGGTAAATGTACATTAAGGTCTTGAGTCTATGCTTTCTACTTTATGTACTTTTATTCTTTTTGTAATATATTAGGATGTGAGCTATGGCATGTCATAGTCACTAGTCAAAAGGCAATCTGCCTTTTGACTCTACATTTGATTTTGTTGTTGTCTAGTCTTATATTTCCAGCTGGCCTTCAAAGTATGGTCGACTGTAGGATGTAGTGTAAAGTATCTCAGGTCCTTGTAACTTTCCTTATGCTTTGTAATACTTGTAAAAGAACTTGAGAGCAATATACTACATTCTTGAAAACCATACACTTGTTTTGTTTGCAATCTTGTTCTGTCTCATATTTTACTTGTGTTCTTAGTATCATACATATAAGTTACCAGTTCCCTATTTGATATGTTAAGTGTTCTAAAGATCTCTCCTCATTTGGTTGTTGTGTTGTAAGTGACCATCCCTTTAACGGTCCTGCACTCTTCCATATGGACATCCTGAACAGGTTCAGGGAGATCCACCTCAGTAATGGGTGAATGTTGTGGGCTAGACATGGGAGAGGCAAGACCACTCGTCTCTATTTGAATACCATGTCTTCATCATCATAGAATTCACGGTTGGGTATTGGTTGGTTAAGATCAAGAGGCTGGGGATGGTAACTTTCCCCTGAAGGTTATTAACTAGAGTTTGAGACTCTGAGTGAAGTCTTAAGGATGTTGGGCTTGTGAGCTCATCAAGCTGAGCATGAGAAACCTCAACACTGATCATTTGTGAAATGGGAGTGGTTTGCTCCTCAAGAGAAGTGGGAGCTCTAGTGTCCACTTCCTCTTGTATGGTTGGTGATATGGGACCTGCACAAGCTGAGTAGCTTATGTAAGGGTTCATTTGGATTTTCTCTGGTAGGTGATAGTTGTTTCTGGCTGTGTGGGTGGTTGTGAAGTAGAAGGTGTGGGTTCTGTTAGGACCTGGTATTTGAACGAAATACCTAGTGATTAGCGTGTAAACCAGATCAAATAGTGCGGAATCCTATTTGATTGGCGATCCAATCACTGAGAACACATGAAGAATCAATCAAGAATTGAATCTAACGTTAGAAGTCGATTGGGAATCGATCTAATGTGTTCTGTGAACTTGGAGAACAATTTGGGAGGCTTCTGGACGGCTAGGGTACGTCTGGAGTCGTAATGGTATGAATGCTTCCGTTTTTCCACGAATTGGGTTGTATTTATAGGTTAGTGTTGTTCATTCGTGCGACTGAACCATTAGTATGGTTCAGTCGTGCGATTGAACCATGCGGTTGATCCATCCGCACGACTAAGAGTTCAGTCGTGCGACTGAGCCAATCTTATGTGTCAATCATACGACTGATCCAGTCTTCTGGTTCAGTCGTGCGACTGAGCCAATCGTATGAAGTTATTCATGCGTATGTTCCATTCGCATGGGCCATTAGCATGAGAACTTCATTAAGTTAAGTTTGAATGTTTCAAGTAATATAACATTATGTGTAACCATTCAAACTATCACAAACCTAATTAACCAATTCAATATCGACTCATTAATGAAATATTAGACATTACAAATCACAAACAATCCATATCATTTCATTAATCATTTCATATTACATCATAATCAGACAAACAAGATCTATTACATTTCGTATCATGATCTAGGGACATACATGTATCAACAAACTCCCCCTTGGACCTAGATCTCTCTAATCTCTTGTTTTCTGCATAACCTCCTTGTATTTCTTGTACTTCTCCTCATTTGTGACTCCCGCGTGAATCTCAAACGCGAAGCAGAGTCGTATAACATTCTGGAACTGGAGGGCTTGTACAACGTCCTGCATGTCATAGAACAGTGGCCACTTGTATAGTGTATAGACATCATTTGCCGACAAGTTAGTAAGCCACATCGGGTCGAATACCTTGATCGTATCCATTTGTCCCGCTTTGCTTAGGACTATGACCGCTTCAGCTGTTCTCCAATCATAGTACCACCACTTAAAGTGTGGAGTGAAGTCCTGTGGCATATCCCTGAGTGGGATTCTTGACATTGTGCGCGGAGGACTCCACTTCAACACTATCTTGGGCTTGCCAGTAATGGCATCAACCTCAGACCTTCTGATATACCTAGTAGGTTGTTATTGTCTGAAGTTAACCCATCTGGTGTGGTACTCCTTCTTTAGGGCAGCCTCAAACCAGCCTGACATCTTCCTCGGGTCAGCATACAAAAGCTTTAGCTTAGCCAGCTGGTTGAGCTCAAAACCTGGTAGAGTCTTCAGATCATGTGGGAATCTGAAGTACTCTATGCCCTGTTCTCTCTTAACTGCATAAACATTAAGATCATCAAAATACGCCCATGCTATAATCCTGCCAGACACCTTGTGATGTTTCTTGACTCTGTAGAGTTTAGTGTAGGCATCCTTCTTTGGTGCAGCATGTTGGGCTCTAACTTCTTCAAAACATGCAGCCCACTCATGTGACATCCTTAATTTTGTTAACTTAGAAGTTAACTTTGTAAATCTTAAAAGGGTCTTTTATGCCATTTTGAAACTTTGGGGTTTGTTATACTTAATAATTAAATTGGTGATTAACAAATTAATATAATAATAATAACATTATAAGTGTTATAATTTTTGCTTATTAATATAAAATTTAAAGTGTTGATAATCCTAAAGAAAATAATCACTATTATTATTATTATAATAATGACACTAATAATAATAATATTAGTGATAATAATATTAATAACAATAATAATCATAACAACAAGATTAATAATAATAATCATAATAAGTGTTAATCTTTGAAATAAATAAAAATAATACAAGTTTCTATTATCTTAAAACTTGAAATTAATAAGTTATGCATGAAATAATAACACTTTAAACTTCAAGGGTCAAACTGTAAATTGGTTTAAACTAAAAATTAAACTTTGAAAACAACATAACAAAACATAAACTACAGGGACTTGATGTGTAAATTATTAAAACCAAACCCCCTTCCCCTTTTTATTCCCGTTTTTCCGGCTAAGCCTCCGGCGACCACCGGCGACTCTCCGGTGACTTCTTTGCACAATAATTAACCGTTTTCCTTTCAATTTAACTCCATTGAATCATTCCCTAACCTGTTTCGAAGCCATGAACATATTTAATTCAATTTAACAGGCGGTTATGACCCTGAAATTTCAAAACCGAAAGTTCACATTCAATACTTGACCGTTTGGGTCGAAACCGATCAAATTATGAGGTTGTAATTGAGGGCAAATCATTTAATCGAGATCCTAAAGCTAACTGAACCTTCAATTGCACCTGAGATACACACAAACCCCACATCCGACTCCCTCCTATTCCGCGACCTGCAACCTATTCGAAGTTGATCTTCAGAGTTTCCCACCCTCTTCTCAGTCGCGGTTATCTTGTTCTCAATCTCTATCGAAATTACACCAATCCAGGTAATTAAGCATATCTACCTAATCGTTCTAGCATGGGGAATCAAAGCCCCATGAATCTAACCTGTAATTGAATCGAATCGGGGTTCAATTAGGGTCAAAATCATTCTAGGGTTCTTGAGTTTTCTGGGTTATTTGATTAATGTTTTTAAGAATTAAAATCCATTAACTTGGCAGGCATAGGCGCCCAGCCTAATGGTAAATGCACACCTTGTCAACCTTGTGGTCCCGGGTTCGAACCCGGGCACCTTCATTTATTTTTTTGAGCCTGTTTAACTACAAATTAAATTACAGAAAAATTATAATTTATATAAAAATCATTTTTGATAATTAATATAATGATTTTTTAGACACTAAAATATTTCCTGCAATTTTTCTAATTTAAATATATTCATAAATAAATAAATATATATATATATATATATATATATATATATATATATATATATATATATATAAGGTTTTTTTTAATTAATTAAATATTTATTTATATATAATTAATAAATTATCATTGATCCAAACGTTACTTTTAAAATCATGATTGTTTATTTAAAAATAATATGTATTTATTTAAATTTTTATATTTAAACTTTATTAGTTGTTACAAAAGGTTTTCTTTTAAATTAATTAAATATTTATTTACATATAATTGGACTTAAATATATTTATGAACACTTAATACTTTAAAGAATTAAATTTATAATTGTAGTAATTATATATAATTACTTAAAATATTTAAGAATATTATTATAAAACATATTTTAGCTAATTAATATTTTGTTATTAATCAAAATGCTATTTCCTTATTATTCTTAGATAATTAAAAAGACTTAATTGTATATTGAACCTCATCATTATTATATTTAATTTCATTTTTTTAAATATTTAAATACATATATAATTCTTCTAATGGGTTTAAATGAGAATAATTATTCTATAAATATAGTTACTTGTCAAAACTCTTTAAAACTATCAAAACCCTAATCGTTAATAGAACGTTAATCTTATTATTAACTTTAATCTTTACCTTGTAATATATATGTTAGGTGCCTTGTAAATGGATACGTTGGATTATCTTTTAATCTTTTATATCATCTTGAAATGCATATATCAATGTGAGTATTTCCATACCCCTTTTTGCTTATTTTCACACTTTGGGGTGAAACATGTTAACTTATTATCATTGCACTTGTAAACTTATTTGAGACTTGTAATCTTTATGGCAATTCATCATGCAATGTTGTGGTTAGTTGAACTTTTGTGGTTACCATGTTATGGCGTTATATTTACAATCATTAACTATTGCTAGCCCAGCGAAGTCATAGATCTATGGGCAAGACAAGCCTGCTTTGGTTGATCCAAGTATACTTAGCTGATCGTATATACTTTTAAACGTTTGAGACTTGTAAAACTTTGTCGAGGTTTGATTGTTGTATTGTTCATAACATCCCTAATCACTTTATTCACTAACTTATGACTTGAATTGCCATCTTTTATATAATCTATGTATTAAAAACTATGGAATGCTAACCAACATTTTTATGTTGACCTTTTTATTTTTAACATGTTTCAGGAATACCTCAAGTATGTGATCTACTCTTTGAAGCTTGCACATCTAGGAATGGACCTAGATAAATAAATGAAATAAGAATGATTTGTTACATTCTATGTTATGTTTTTAATTTCTTTGAGACATATGTTGTAATGTTACAATTGAAACTTATGTTTAAATTATATTTGGATTATTAATAGCGTTATGTGGCTGTGAACGATCTTAACTCTCACTCCTCGACGTTTCCGCCGTCAAGGTTGGGGTGTGACAGATTGGTATCAGAGCCCATAACTATAGGGATTTAGGTTATTAGTAATGGTGACCTAGACTATAGTTGCATGAACCTCATAGAAAGATTCTTATACCTTTGTACTTACATGTTGTTTGCATGCTACATAATGCTATGTCTTTTGTGCAACTTGATGCCTTAGCATAGGATTGCCTTATGTATGCTTAAACTTAGTTACTTGTCTCCCTAAACTTAACTTTGACTCTTTGACCCTCCCCGACAAATGAACTTCCTAAACTTATTTTCAACGACATGTGGAATCTACACTTATCATCTGGGTTCAATTCCTTAGACTCTATGTCTAATCTATGAAAATCTCATCAAGGTTTTGATTTCATAAACCAAAGAAATTTGTGTGACACATAGACACCTGTATTCTGGTTTTCCTGGCAAAAGGCCTTCGGGCTAAGGCAAGCATATCGTATAAATCTCATTGTGAGACCAGTTATGCTTACCCCGGGATTTCTGGGATGAGTGATAAACTATGGTCAACATACAAAAGTCTCTATGGCAAATGGGTCAATTTACCTTGACGTGTCAACGATTCCAAATGGTAATGCGTTACCAAATGGAACCATCCTCTACGTATCTTAAAAATCTTTGATTCCTTGAACTGGTATCCCTTCATTCTTATCATACATAATGTTCCTGTTAATATTGAACCTACCCTACATTTCAACTCTTACGTTTAAACACCGTTACACGTTGAGCGTTTCATGTAACTATTTCTATATCTTGACCAACGTGAACATGGATCTTAATATACCCAAAGATATTGGGAATCTAAACCGAATGGTCATCAAAAACTTTAAACCGTTACTTATGGTTCTCAAGTCTTCTTAAGGATGTGTCCCATAACTAAGAACATGCAATGCTATAGGTGGAATTCCTACATCTCGAGATACTTTGTCTAAGCAAAGTGTAAATGGTGATTTGACTTGGTCATTGAATCCATTTACTTGACTCGAAACCCTTGAGATGAGTGATCACTTATAAGTACGCGTGTCTTCAATAAGGCTATGGTTGACCTCATATATTGAGAAGTCCATGTATTCCTTTCGATTGTGAATCGAATGTTCACATCTCATTGTGGTGTTGAATAATTTCCTGCCTTTGATTTCGTCTTCCCGATTAAAACCATTCAAGATTTGAACACCACAACAAATTCTGTTATCTCGAACTTTGATCTTAAGGTTGTAAGCATGATTTTTCCTTTTGTTACATTGATGTAACTTGAAATTTTCCGAATTTCTAATTGATATTATTTTTCTTTCGTCGTTAAGTCAAAATCCGTACCGTCTGCACCGTGAGAGATGCAAGTGTTTGCAAGCCAACCTATGACTAAGAACACTCGTATCTCCTAAATGATTCTAACACATCAAAACAGGGGTGATTCCCTTACTTTGATGATTCTCTATTCATTACGATAAATGGTTTCCAATTGTGATTTATAAAATTTCATCCATTGGATCAGATGATTTCCTTATCCCGAGGATTGACCTCAAACATTTTCTTCGGAATGGCATTTCACAAATGACATGATCTCACCAAAATAGGATTGAAACCCGTACTTTGTTGACAAATGTCAATCTTTGATTGTTTTCTTGCTATTATGAAATTCGATCATCAAGATAGGCGTGAATTCCATACCTTGATGATAACATCATCTTTATGAATTGTATTTGTTCAGATGAGACGATTTCATCAAAGTAGGAGTGAATTCTGGATTTTGATGAAGAAGTTCATCTGGTTATATTTTGTTTTTGTAAAACTTCACCGTTAAGATAGGAGTGATTTCCCTTACCTTAATGGTGAGTTACCTCGTCTTGTTTCTGTGGATCCTCAACAAGGAGTTGGGATTGAATTTTTTTTTTTTGATTGGTAAATTAGTGGTCATACCTTGGGAATACACCATCAAGTTAGGAGTGAAAACCACACCTTGATGACTATTCTCATTTCTTGATCTCCAACTTACCAAGGTTTTAATCAAGTGACAAGAAACATGTAGTAACTTGAAGGGTGAACCAATGTTAGTGTTTGGACCTATCAAGCCAAAGCATGATTTTTTGAACTTGTAAGGAGACCCGATCGCTCTAGGTTGATTTTGATTCCAAGCTTGGAGCATTTAAATTTTTAAAACGATTTCTTTCATCTTCATGTCTTAACTCGATCTAGCTACATCGAACCATTTATTCCTTACTTATCAACTTTCATTTTGAGTTGTCATCAACACATGATTATGTGATGGTAGCCTTCTTAAACAACCTTTCTACTAAATAAAGACATTATCAACTTGTGGTTATGTCTTTCTAGTCATACGAATGTTCTCGACTATACTTATGGGTTTGATGAATTACGTATGCAATCTATATTTAGAAATTTGTTACCTTGCAAGACATGGTTACAAATGCATGTCTTATTGTTTGTGTTACTTCTTGAATCATTTTTGAACCCTTAACCTTGAAAAATCTTTAAAACTCTATCTTGGTTTCGACTAACGAGACTCGTTATTACTTACATTGTGACATGGAGGTTCATAAACCTTCGTAACTTGTAGTCATGGGTTTGGCATAAAAGAAAAGACATAACTTGGTATGTGTCCAGGTGTCTTACCTTCATATATGACAAAGCCTAACATTCGTGTTTCTATGAATCCCCTATTTAATTTTTCATCACTAAGTGCCTTTTATCTTAGATGCCATGATGACAAATGGTGCATTATAGACCGATTAACTAATTTCATATTGACTCATGTGGGTTAACGGGTCGAGAAATTGGCTCGTATCTATCTCAAATAGTCGTATACCGTGGTATGTCGTTAAACATCGATCATTAATTTGGATGATCAATTCATTTTCTGCTTTTAATAATGTTCCTAACCATCATCGTGAACTTATTCCAAAATCTTCGCATATCGTATTATTCTTAGACCGATGATTTGTCAAAGGAGAGATACATATTCACAAGATATGCGTTAAGATCGTTTCATATAGTGACGTTTGGGATTCTTAAATCCTGACGGTTAACCTTTCTTATCATTGTTGGTCCTTATTGATTTCTAGACGTCAAATTACTACGAAATTATATCCTAGAAGTTGTGATTTATAAATCTAAGGTACCACGGTAACTCGTCATCGTTTTTTCAACGTCTCATCTCAAAACGTCTCGAGTTTATTATGTTAAGAATCTTGTAAGATTCCATAAAGTGAAGCGTTCCACCTGTAATCAAACGTCAAACATTGTTCGTTGAACACTCACTTTTCATTACAATTCCATTGTTCATTTAAGTTCATACTTAATTTCGGGACGAAATTGTTTTAAGTTGGGGAGACTGTGACATCCCTTAATTTTGTTAACTTAGAAGTTAACTTTGTAAATCCTAAAAGGGTCTTTTATGCCATTTTGAAACTTTGAGGTTTCTTATACTTAATAATTAAATTGGTGATTAACAAATTAATATAATAATAATAACATTATAAGTGTTATAATGTTTGCATATTAATATAAAATTTAAAGTGTTGATAATCCTAAAGAAAATAATCACTATTATTATTATTATAACAATGACACTAATAATAATAATATTAGTGATAATAATATTAATAACAATAATAATCATAACAACAAGATTAATAATAATCATAATAAGTGTTGAAAAAAAATAAAAATAATACAAGTTTCTATTATCTTAAAACTTGAAATTAATAAGTTATGCATGAAATAATAACACTTTAAACTTCAAGGGTCAAACTGTAAATTGGTTTAAACTAAAAATTAAACTTTGAAAACAACATAACAAAACATAAACTACAGGGACTTGATGTGTAAATTATTAAAACCAAACCCCCTTCCCCTTTTATTCCCGTTTTTCCGGCTAAGCCTCCGGCAACCACCGGCGACTCTCCGGTGACTTCTTTGCACAATAATTAACCGTTTTCCTTTCAATTTAACTCCATTGAATCTTTCCTTAACCTGTTTCGAAGCCATGAACATATTTAATTCAATTTAACAGGCGGTTATGACCCTGAAATTTCAAAACCGAAAGTTCACATTCAATACTTGACCGTTTGGGTCGAAACCTATCAAATTATGAGGTTGTAATTGAGGGCAAATCATTGAATCGAGATCCTAAAGCTAACTAAACCTTCAATTGCACCTGAGATACACACAAACCCCACATCCGACTCCCTCCTATTCCGCGACCTGCAACCTATTCGAAGTCGATCTTCCGACTTTCCTTAACTCAAATTGACAGAGGGCTATTGTTTCTCATCGTATAGGGAAGCTTATATTACGGGTAATTGGATTTTCAACAACAAAATCTTATAAATCCCACCCTCTTCTCAGTCGCGGTTATCTTGTTCTCAATCTCTATCGAAATTACACCAATCCAGGTAATTAAGCATATCTACCTAATCGTTCTAGCATGGGGAATCAAAGCCCCATTAATCTAACCTGTAATTGAATCGAATCGGGGTTCAATTTGGGTCAAAATCATTCTAGGGTTCTTGAGTTTTCTGGGTTATTTGATTAATGTTTTTAAGAATTAATACCATTAACTTGGCAGGCATAGGCACCCAGCCTAATGGTAAATGCACACCTTGTCAACCTTGAGGTCCCGGGTTCAAACCCGCGCACCTCCATTTATTTTTTCTGAGCCTGTTTAACTACAAATTAAATTACAAAAAAATTATAATTTATATAAAAATTATTTTTGATAATTAATATAATGATTTTTTAGACACTAAAATATTTTCTGCAATTTTTCTAATTTAAATATATTCATAATATATATATATATATATATATATATATATATATATATATATATATATATATATATATATATATATATATATATATATATATATATATATATGTGTGTGTGTATATATATATATATATATATATATATATAAAGGGTTTTCTTTTAAATTAATTAAATAATAATTAATAAATTATCCTTGATCCAAACGTTATTTTTAAAATCATGATTGTTTATTTAAAAAAAATAAGTATTTATTTAAATTTTTATATTTAAACTTTATTAGTTGTTACAAAAGGTTTTCTTTTAAATTAATTAAATATTTATTTACATATAATTGGACTTAAAAATATTTATGAACACTTAATTCTTTAAAGAATTAAGTTCATAATTGTAGTAATTATATATAATTACTTAAAATATTTAAGAATATTATTATAAAACATATTTTAGCTAATTAATATTTTGTTATTAATCAAAATGCTATTTCCTTATTATTCTTAGATAATTAAAAAGACTTAATTGTATATTGAACCTCATCATTATTATATTTAATTTCATTTTTTTTAAATATTTAAATACATATATAATTCTTCTAATGGGTTTAAAATGAGAATAATTATTCTATAAATATAGTTACTTGTCAAAACTCCTTAAAACTATCAAAACCCTAATCATTAATAGAACGTTAATCTTATTATTAACTTTAATCTTTACCTTGTAATATATATGTTAGGTGCCTTGTAAATGGATACGTTGGATTATCTTTTAATCTTTTATATCATCTTGAAATGCATATATCAATGTGAGTATTTCCATACCCCTTTTTGCTTATTTTCACACTTTGGGTTGAAACATGTTAACTTATTATCATTGCACTTGTAAACTTATTTGAGACTTGTAATCTTTATGGCAATTCATCATGCAAAGTTGTGGTTAGTTGAACTTTTGTGGTTACCATGTTATGGCGTTATATGTACAATCATTAACTATTGCTAGCCCAGCGAAGTCATAGATCTATGGGCAAGACAAGCCTGCTTTGGTTGATCCAAGTACACTTAGCTGATCGTATATACTTTTAAACGTTTGAGACTTGTAAAACTTTGTCGAGGTTTGATTGTTGCATTGTTCATAACATCTCTAATCACTTTATTCACTAACTTATGACTTGAATTGCCATCTTTTATATAATCTATGTATTAAAAACTATGGAATGCTCACCAATATTTTTATGTTGACCTTTTATTTTTAACATGTTTCAGGAATACCTCAAGTATGTGATCTACTCTTTGAAGCTTGCACATCTAGGAATGGACCTAGATAAATAAATGAAATAAGAATGATTTGTTACATTCTATGTTATGTTTTTAATTTCTTTGAGACATATGTTGTAATGTTACAATTGAAACTTATGTTTAAATTATATTTGGATTATTAATAGCGTTATGTGGCTGTGAACGATCTTAACTCTCACTCCTCGACGTTTCCGCCGTCAAGGTTGGGGTGTGACAACTCAGCCTTTCGAATGTTGACATCATCATTTGAGGCTTGGGCTGTTCCTTCTGCTTTCTCTGTTACTTGCTCCATCTTGTTCAACACCTCAAAAGTATCGCTGACGAGGGATTCACCCAGATTGGGAACCACATTACCCTCATTGTCAGCGTACTGAGGGTAATCCTCGGCAGTGACATCTTCGATCTCGACTTCATCAACATCGTTGAGCTCTTCATCACTAGTCGAATCGCATGTCGGAGCATCTTTCACTATCTCATCCAGATTTAGCTTGAAAATCTCTGCGAGTTGCTCGTTTGATAGGTCATGAATTATTTCCCCTTCTTCAGGGGTATAACTCACTGACCTCCTTACGATCCCTTGCAGATCAAGAATCATTGTTAGCTAAGTCTTGACCTGTTGAAGGGGAGCAACATCAAACTCATCCCTTTGGTAATTTGGATCTGTTTGATTTAAACATTCAACACATAAATCATTAGTAATTAATCAAACAGAAACGCATTAACTTAATATAAACATTCAATACATCGTTTTCAATACAGGATTCAAATACAAAAGTAAATAAATACATAAACATCTAGTCTTTACTTTTATCCTGTATCATCGTCTCGTCACTTGGAGGAGCAGAGGTAGATGCTGATTGGTCTTGTCTGTTCTTTGACCTCCTCTCTTGACCTGAAGTAGAGGCCGATGCAGCTGCATCCCCTCCTTCTGCTTCATCATCTTCGTCCTTCTCCTCTGTCTTTTCCTCTTCAGTTCCTCATCCTCTTCTGTCATCATCATCTCATCATCATCTCATCATCATCTTCATCATCATCATCACCGTCATCTCCATCATCTCATCCCCCTGCTTGATCTTGAGAGGCTCCTCATTAGATCCTTTTGATCTTGAGAGGCTCCTCATTAGATCCTTTCCGCTTCAACATGATAGTCTTCTTTGCCTCCTCCAACTCCTCTATCTTCTTGCTTGATATGACACTATATGCTTGGAGTTGGGCTATCTCAGTGCTTTGAGCAGCCATCTGTTGGGCCTGCTCCTCTATAACTCGAGCCTGCTCTGCAATCTGGTGAGATTGTGCAGCAGTCAGGTCGGCAAGCTGACGGATCTGGGCCGCCTTCTCCTCATCTGCAGCTAGTAGGCGCATCACCATCCTGTAGAGCGCAGACAGTTGTTCCTCTACCCCGATTGGAGGTAGAGGTGATCCATAAGTGTGTGAGGGATGGGCTGAAGGTCCTGCTTGGTGTGAGGTGGTGGTTGTTCTTTGGCCGCCTTTCTCTCATCTGCAGGCTAGTAGGCGCATCCACCATCCTGTTGAGCGCAGACAGCTGTCCTCTACCCCGATTGGAGTAGAGGTGATTCCATAAGTGTTTTTTGAGGGATGGGCTGAAAGGTCCTGCTTGGTGTGAGGTGGTGGTGGTGGTGGTTGTAGTGAAGATTGGTAGGGAATGGTGGAGGTGATGTGGGAGTAAAGGATATGTGGTGGATGGAATCTGTACTGTGGTGAGAGGTATGGTGGTGGCTGTGGTAGCTGTGGTCGCTGGTTTAGATGTGGGATGTGGTGGCTTGTGGTGGTGGATGGTGTGTGGCTGTGTGGAAGTGGTAGTGGTGGTGGTAGAAGCAAATTACCTGTAAAGTCGATGTATATGATCAGAAATCAAGAAACGGGGGGTTTTGAGATCAAATGAAATTTGGGCAGAGTGGCGTTAAGTCGTGCGATTTAGGGGTATTTTGAGGTGGTGAGTCTCTGCGACCGACTCCCCTTCTATTTATACTAACCCTAGATTCAATCGTGCGACTGAGCTCATACGCACCTTTCAGTCGTCGTGCGAGTGGGGCTCAGTCGTGCGATTGGATCAGTCGCCCTTCTTCAGTCGTCCGACTGGATCTCAGTCGTGCGACTCTTACTCACTCATTCGCCCTTAAGCATCCGACTGGGCCAATCGTATGAGCCATTCGGTTGGATGGTCCATACTCAAGGTCCATTCGTACGAATGGCTCCCATTCGTATGATTAGTCCATACATATGGTCCATTCGTGCGAATGGGGTCATACTTATAAAATATTCTGCCAATTTGAATATTTAACTTTTTAAACCCCTTTTAATTGTTGAAATTTACGTTATGAGCCTTTGACCATCTCAGACATGATCATTTTAACTGAAAACCTTTTGATCACCTCAGACGTGATCCTTTTAAACATTTTAGTCACCTCAGACGTGACTCTTTTAAACACTTGTCACCTCAGACGTGACTGTTTTAAACTTTTACGACACATGTGGTCATCTCAGACATGACCCTTTTAGTGAGTTGATTCCTTACTGATTTTCCTGATGTAGTCCGACAATCTAACAACTAAAATGACTAACTAACTTAGAAAATTAAACTAGAGAATAAAAATAAGAATTGTTTTTGGCTTTTTGTGAGAGATAAATCCTAAGATGGAAATCTACTGGATTTGGTTTCCAGAATAGACAGCTTCAAATTAGATTGACCACACCTGGACCAATTCAATTTTGGAATCATACAGGCAAGTCAAATCATTTGGGACTTGTTATCAAAATCTTTTGATGCTCAATTCTTGGTGTTCATCCAGAGTTGTTAGCAACTTTAGGAAATCATAATGGAACTCTTAGATTACCACATTGATTTGAACTTCAAGAGTTGCAGCCACAATGATTGTCAATATTTTGTCCACTAAATCCATACACAGATTTTGACACAGACTGGGTGACTGTTTTTAGGGTTAATTATTTCAACGAACATTTGTGGATCCCACACTTATATGGTAATCAACATTCCTCAGGAGCTTTTGAGCGGTCTACGGGTATTATTTACAATAAGAGACTATTCTTAGAGCTTTCAAAGAGAAGCCAGTCCTCAGGCCAGTGCCATCGCACAGCAGAGAGGCGGCAAACAACAATGAATTCTAGAATATCTAGGTTATGCTTATCCTCAGGTCAGTGCCATCGCACAGCAGAGAGGCACACAACCTATCTCCTTGTTAGAGCAGCTTAATTTTATTTTGCACAAAATGCACCAACAACATTAAGTCATTAGCTTTATAGCATTGTCTTTTATTTTTCTTGCTTTGCTCTATTTTGGTCATCCGCACACATTTGTGGCGTTTACATGCTCATTACCCCTTATTGGAATATTGTTGATTGTGTTAACCAGTGATAAGTTGGAAGCCCACAGTCAGTTGAACAACTTAGTTTGATCTTGAGATCACCAGTCCGGTCTAATCATCTATTGTGTTGAATCTACTAACATATCATGTGGTCTAGCAACCTCTAGGTCTACTTTCTTTGTGTTACCTTAGGAGTTACCAGTTTTTCTATCATCTACCCTTTTATATTGCTTAGACTACACAGACTTATACTTTGAATTTTTGCATCTTTTCTAAATTTAAATTTTAAGGTCCCTTCAGATAACAAAAAATCCTTTTGACCCCGATCAGATGGTTGACCTTAGGCTTAGCCTGATATCTAGAACATAAAACATGTAGCATACATGATATCAGGTCTTGAGGCAGTGAGATACATGAGGGATCCAATCATTCCTCGGTACATCGTGGCATCTACAAGATCTCCATTTTCATCAGGTGCTATGTCGTGATTCGTAGCAAGTGGAGTCCCAGCAGCAGAAGCATTCTCCATGTCAAAACGACTGAGAATGTCTCCTACATACTTGGCCTGATGTAGAAAGATCCCATTTGGTGTCTGATCCACCTGTAACCCGAGAAAGAATTTCATCCCCCCATAGCACTCATCTCAAACTCTTTCTTCATAACTGCTTCAAACTCTTTGCATAACTCTTCGTTCTTTGAACCGAAGATTATGTCATCAACATAGATCTGTACGAGCAGTAGGTCGCCATCTTTTTCTTTAATGAACAGCGTGCAGTCAATGACTCCCTGCGAAAGCCGTGTTTCATAAGATGAGTTGAGAGTTTCTCATACCAGGCTCTTGGAGCTTGATGTAGCCCGTATAATGCCTTGTCGAGCTTGTAAACTCTATCCCGATGATAAGGATCTTCAAATCCCTCGGGTTGACTGACATAGACTGTTTCTCTGATTTCCCCATGAAGGATGCACTCTTCACATCTAATTGGTAGACTTTAATCTTCATGTACGATGCATAGGCAAGGAAGATACGAATGGCTTCCATCCTTGCCACGGGTGCAAACACCTCATTGTAGTCAATTCCCTCGACTTGGCAAAATCCCTGAACCACCAATCGAGCTTTGTTCCTGATAATGACCCTTGGTCATCCTTCTTGCATTTCAAGACCCATTTGGTGCCAATGACTTTAGCACCTTTAGGTCTATCAACCAGAGTCCATACACCTAACTTCTTGAACTGAAGAAGTTCTTCTGCATGGCACTCACCCACGCCTCATCATTTAGTGCATCACTGACATATTTTGGCTCAAACTGCGAGACAAAACACCGATAAGCACCATCATGAATATAACCCTTCTCCATAACCGAGGCGTAATCAGCTGAATATAGCTGATTTCGGGTTTGTACTCCTGATCTGACATCCCCAATGACATTGTCTAGGGGATGATAGACGTGTAGTCGTGATCCTGGAGTAGTAGGAACAGCTACCTCAGAGCCAAGATTATGAACATTTGGTTCTGCATCTGAGGTAGTTGGAGTTTGAGGTTCGAAGTCGAAGTTGCATCACTTGTAGATGCTTGTGGACTTTCAGGAACTGGAACCTGTTCCTCCTGACTGTTCTGGTCATCTTCTTCAGCTTCATCTTCAGAGGAGGAGTCACTGTCATCGACTACTCCCCCTGACTGAGTAGATGATTCTCCCTGTGAGCTAGATGGTGTATTCAAGATATCATACATCATTCTAGTAGCTAACTCGTCATCCGAGGGAGAGAGAGGGATGTTGAAGGACTTGAGAATCCATCATAGTCGAAGAGTAGGCGGGTCCTTTGCCAGTAGGTGGTGTGGTATATCTGAACGTCAACATTACACCACACTTCTACTAGACCCGTTGAGTTGTTGTAAACTCGCTTGTTCGTATGTTGTATCCTAGAAAGATTCCTTCATCCGCCTTCTCGCTGAATTTACCTTCTTGTGTCTTCTTCAGAAGTGTGCACGGCGCGCCAAATGGTTCAAGATACTCCAAATTCGGTTTGCGTCTTTGTAGTAGCTCGTAACATGTCTTTCCGTGGCGCTTGACTATCAGGACTCGATTCAGTGTATAACATGCATTCGCCACTGCCTCATTCCAGAATTGGATAGGCAGTTTCGAGTCTGCCAGCATAGTCCGTGCTGTGTCTCTATCAAGCTTCTGTTCTTTCTCTCAGCAACGCCATTCATCTGAGGCGTGTAGGCAGAAGTGAATTGATGCACAATTCCCTTTTCCTTGCAGTATGCCTCCATCCACTGGTTCTTGAATTCTGTCCCTTGTCTGAGCGTACTTGTCTAACCTTCAGCTTGTAGAGAGATTCCAGTGTGGTTACTAACTCCTTGAATGACTCAAATGTTTCTGATTTGGATTTCAGAAACATTACCCAAGTAACCTTGAGTAGTCATCAGTGACCACAAAACAGTACAAGTCGCCTGCAATGCTCTTTGTACTGACTGGACCAAACAGATCCATGTGAAGAAGTTCAAGAGGAAGTTCTATTGAATGAACTTTCTTTTCCTTATGAGACTTCTTCGTCTGTTTGCCTTTCTTGCAAGCTACACAAAAGTCAGGAAGCTGGAAGTTCTTGACATTAACTCCTCTCACCAGATCCTTCTGAATCAAGTGATTCATCTTCCTTTGACTAATGTGTCCCATTCTCCTATGCCAGGAGATGGAATCCTTCTCAGTAGCTTTAGATAGAAGCACTGAACCTCATGATATTGTAGCAGCTGTTGACAGATCCAAAACATAAAGGATCTTTATATCTTGAAGCAGTCATCAGAACTTGGTCCTCTGGGATCACGTAGTCTTTCTTTAGCACGTAACACTTCTTGTTGTCGAAGATGACTTTAAACCCCTTATCACAGATTTGGGAAACAGAAAGTAAGTTATTTTGAAGTTGTTGAACGTAGTTCACCTTATCAAACTTAACTTTCTGATTCCCCACTTCTCCCTGAGCTGTGATATAGCCTCCCTTGTTTCCAGCAAATGAAACATGCCCTCCTTTTATTTGCTTGACGTTTGATAAAAGGGCCTATTTCCTGTCATGTGCCTGGATGCTCCGTTGTCTACAATCCACGTGTTAGTTTCAGCACTGTATCGAACACCCTGCACAAACAAAGTAAAGAATTAGTTTAGGTTAGGAACCCAAGCCTTTACTGGCTTGGGTTTCCCAGAGGCATCACACATCATAAATTCCACCCATTGACCCTTAGAGGGTGAGGGTAGCTCAGGTTCCTTCTTGTCATCAGTATCAGACACGCAGGATGACTTCTCTTTCCATAAGACAGATTTGTGCAAGCCTGTTTGTGATAAACAGTCGACTGGCTTACAGGTTGAACTTTAGGTTCACTAGTTCTTCTAGGTGGAGTCAGAGAACTCCTCTTAGAAGACCTAGACTTTGAATCCTGAAGTTCAATCTTCTTCCTAGGTGTCTGATAGAAAGGACAATAGGAAGCAATATGTCCACATTCTCCACAGTTGTAGCATGACCTGCTATCAACTTTATGATTAAACTTTCTTTGTGGAGAAGTGTGTGACAGTCTAGTAACATCAATCACTTTAGGTTTTGACTCTGGTTCTTTTGATGTTTTCTCTGGTTTAACAAAGTTAACTGTTTTAACCTGTTTAACATCTTTCTCCTTTGGTTAACTGGTTTTTGACTTGAAACATGTGAAAGATTAACATTAGAAGTCTTTTAGGTTCTGATTTGACTCTTTGACCCTGACTTTAAGTTAACTTTTTCAAATTCATTTTCCAGATTAACACAAGGCAATTTACCCTTTGCCTTTGAAGTGGCCTCCTTTTGTTTGTTTCCAGATTCAGTAGATGAGCATGAAGAATCTGGGTCACTAACAAGAGGAGTAGACACCACATGATCCTTGATGGGGTTATTATTAATTGGTCTAGTCTTAGTGTTCATCAAGGTCTCAGGTGGTGGTGGAACCACTTTGTAACCCAATCCCTCCCCGTTATTCCTTTCTCTCACTAAGTGTTGAACTATGTGAAGAACTAGTCCAACTGTGCAGTTTCTGTTTTAATGAGTTTACTTCTACTTCTAGAACTGCCTTTTGCTTCTTAGTGTCTTCTAGGGAGTTTAGATAGTACCTAATGTCATTAGCTTGGTTAAAAGCAACTACTTCGGTTTCCCTAAGCTGTTTAGTCAAAAGGTCTATCTTTTCTTTATAACTATGCTCATTTTTTGGTTGGTTCGAAGAGTTAGCCATCAACGCAGCATCAGATGTCTCTAGTTCTGGTGATTCTGTCTTTTCTGTCTCTGACGTGGTAGTCTCCTCTTTAGGCTTGTAACTGACCTCGGTTGCAATTGCTTCTTCACTATGTGACATCGCTATCTCAACTGCTAGATCTCCTTCACTCGCGGAATCATCGTCAATGTCTTCTACGCTAGCAATGTTTGATTCCCCTAGAGAGACAAACCTAAAGCTCCAATCCTGTCCTTCATCATCATGAGCAGTCAAGGCTTTTGGATCCTTGCTTGATGAAGTAGAAGTAGAAGCTTGCTTGTCTTGGCGAGTGAAGGACGAGAACGGGTTCCCGTTACCCGTCTTCTTTGGCTTGACACATTCTCTTTTGAAGTGCCCCTTCTTTCCACAGTTGAAGCAGGTCACTTTGCTCTTGTCAAAGCCAAATGTGGTATCCTTAGTAGCTACCAAGTTCTGTCCGGTCTTTTTAACAAACTTCTTCGCCCTCCGGACAGCACTAGCTAAAGCCCCATTATGTCCATCCTCTCAAGCTCCATTTCGTCCACCTGCTCGTAGTCCTCGTCTGCCAGATGGCAGTTTCCAATCTTCCCGGCAACAAGTCCATCATAAGAATGAACCACTGCAGCCAAAAGATCCATATGCTCTTGAGCTACTTCCACAGTCACATTACCGAGGTTCCCGGTCTTCAGTTTAGTAGCACTTGCTTCAGATCCAATATAGTGGGTACAAGAAGACCCTGACGTGTCTGATCCTGAAGGAGAAGCATGTGAAGGACCCGATGAGCTAGACACAAATGGAGTCTGGAGAGGTGCTCCAGATGTCTTAGCTTGAGGCGTGGCATTGTACAAGGCTGGATTTTGAGTGTACGTAGACTTCTGAGCTCTGTACTTCATCCTAAGTGCCTCTTCTCGCAACTTAAGAATGAAGTCATTTATATCCAGCTTTGCTAGCATTCCATTCTGTCTCAGGTTAGACACGAATGAAGCCCACTTTTCAGGCAATCCATCTTCAAAGTTAGTAACTTTCTCTTCCATGGTAGTAGCCACCCCATGTGTATGCAGTTCACTCATTAGATGGTAGAATCTATCTATGACATCGTCTAAACTCTAGTTCCCCATCGATGAGAAGTTATCGAATTCCTTCTTTAACTCCTTGGCCTTGATTGCCTTCAACGAAGCATTCCCGTCGTACCTCTTCTCCAGCTCATCCCAAAGTTTCTTGGACTGCTTATTCTCTGAGTACTGGTGGAATATGTCTTTGGGGATAGACTGTGTAATCAATGCATAAACTCTTTTCTCTGCATTGTATTTAACTTTCTGCGCGTCCGTCATCCCTCCTAACGTTAGCTTAACTCCATCAGCTCCCACCGGTGTACTATAGCCAATCTCGATGGCTTCCCACAGATTCGGATCCACTCCATTGAGGTAGATCTCAAAACGTTGTTTCGAGTGGGGAAACTCATCTAACGTCAAGAGCTTTGGTGGTTTATTATGATTACCCACCTCACTCTCAAGCAACAGCAGGTTCTGGATCCTAGAGTCCTTTCCAGCAGTAAAGGCTGACATTTGATCTTCCATGGCGAATAACTTTATGTCTAATAATACAAACTGTCACTGGTCCAACTGAAGGATGCGAATGGTCTAGTCGTGCGTATGAACTATGCGACTAGTTCAATCGTGCGGCTGAACTAAGAGATTGGTTCAGTCGTGCGAATGAAGCTGATGCGTATGAGCTATGCGAACGAACGGTTCAATCGTACGAATGAAGGTGCGACTAGGTCCAATCGTGTGAATGGGCAATGCGAATGGAGTCCAGTCGTGCGAATGGGTCACTCGTGCGACTAAAGCTGCTGTTTTGCGAAATTTTCTAGGTTAAACGTGTTTTAGCCGTAAAACTTCGAATTTTCGCAAAGTCTAATCGCCTAAGTCCGTAGAAACCAAACTTTGATGAGCAGGGAACGTCCAAGATCACTTTTGACACCAAAGATTGCGTTTTTAGTGCAAAAACACAAACTTTTATGCAATCTTGATTGAATCACACGTAATCAAGAGCTCAAGCTCTGATACCACTTGTTAGGACCTGGTATTTTAACGAAATACCTAGTGATTAGCGTGTAAACCAGATCAAATAGTGCGGAATCCTATTTGATTGGCGATCCAATCAGTGAGAACACACGAAGAATCAATCAAGAATTGAATCTAACGTTAGAAGTCGATTGGGAATCGATCTAATGTGTTCTGTGAACTTGGAGAACGATTTGGGAGGCTTCTGGACGGCTAGGGTACGTCTGGAGTCGTAATGGTATGAATGCTTCCGTTTTTCCACGAATTGGGTTGTATTTATAGGTTAGTGTTGTTCATTCGTGCGACTGAACCATTAGTATGGTTCAGTCGTGCGATTGCACCATGCGGTTGATCCATCCGCACGACTGAGAGTTCAGTCGTGCGACTGAGCCAATCTTATGTGTCAATCATACGACTGATCCAGTCTCCTGGTTCAGTCGTGCGACTGAGTCAATCATATGAAGTTATTCATGCGTATGGTCCATTCGCATGGGCCATTAGCATGAGAACTTCATTAAGTTAAGTTTGAATATTTCAAGTAATATAACATTATGTGTAACCATTCAAACTATCACAAACCTAATCAACCAATTCAATATCGACTCATTAATGAAATATTAGACATTACAAATCACAAACAATCCATATCATTTCATTAATCATTTCATATTACATCATAATCAGACAAACAAGATCTATTACATTTCGTATCATGATCTAGGGACATACATGTATCAACAGGTTCAACGTGTTGCTAGATTGTCACCTTGAGCAATGAGCTCTAACATTTTTGGGACAAGGGCTGTTTCTACCCCTTAGAACCCAACAGTTGGCTTCCTTATATTTTTGAAGATGTCAAGCTTCATCTATCCCAATTTAAGAACTTTACTTGTTCCCCTCAACTATGAGCCCTGTTCACAGTTGAGAATGTGCTGGACATATCTAGGGAATATGTAATATTCTAGGGAGTCCAAGTTTGCAAGCAAATCAGTATACACAAATTGTGAGTACCTGAACTTGACACCATGAACCATTCCATGAACTATGAAGGAGAGATTCTCAGGAATCTAGTCCCATCCTCCATGTTTGTTGAACAAGCTGTGTATGACTACATGGACGAGGTACTTCCATTGAGAAGAGACCTTCCCTTAAATCTCCTTCAAAACCCATCTTCTCAAAAGAGTAGTTAACATCAGCATTGGAAAAGGACAAATCACCTTCTACATCATCTAGATGAAGATAAGTGTTTACGATGGCCGGAGTGATGAAGCTTGTCCTTCCCAGTACTGCAACATACAATGCCTTCTTCCCATCCATGAAGACCTCTTGACAGGTCCTCCAAAAGTCCAAAAGTTGATCCTGATAAAGAAGAGGATCAATAGTGAGGGAGGTGAAGTAATTCGACAGAGAAAGAAAGCGACAAACCTCTGAGAAACTTAGATCTTTTTCAGAGTTCAATAGAGCAACTTAAATGTGTTGCCTGTGAAGTTGCATGGAATAATCAGACTGGTTTCTTCGATCAAGGTTGGCTATTTGAGAAAGCTTAAAGATTAAGGAAGATAAAAACAGAGACGGTTTGTGGATGAATTGAGGTTAAAGAAAGTTGCAGATGAATAGGAAAGGGAAAGATGGGGGAACCGTTGGGTGTGTATATATATATATATATATATGTGTGTATATATATATATATATATATATATATATATATATATATATATATATATTATCTATATCTACTCTATCTCTATCTCTCTATCTCTCTCTCTATCTATCTCTATATATCTATATCTCTCTCTATCTCTATCTCTCTCTCTCTCTATATCTCTCTATCTCTCTCTCTCTCTATATCTCTCTATATGTATGTATATGAATTGGGTTTGAGACAAAGTTAATGAAAAAGGATAAACTTTGAAATCCGGATGTCAGTCCCACCTCTGTAAAAGTGCCCAAAAAGGTAGTTTTCTTGGAAGTCAAAAATCTTCCGAAGGCATTTTGTCTTTGTAAGTTTTGATAAAAGCCAATGCCAGTTTGACTTCGGAAGATACTTCTAGGAGTTGTGAAAATTTTGCTTCAGAAGGAAAATACTTAATAAATTTTGATACATACAATCATGCATAAGCACCAATCATATATCCTACATGCCCATCATAACATCTATGACCTCAAAAGTCAACTTACATAAACCCCCGGAAATCTCCCAAGTCAAAGCCTACATTTACCATTTTCTCCCTAGAATCAGAAAATAAACTAAGTTCTTTCAGGCGCAAGAGCCCTATTTGGGCGTATGGACATCATTCAGTCGCATGGCCATCCAGGCACATGAGGACACTTAGGCGTATGGACACTATGGGGCGAATGAACACCTAGGCGTATGGACTCTTAGTCGCATAGCCTTCAGTCGCATAACTTCCATGCGTATGACCTTCAGTCGCATGACTTCCATGCGTATGACCTTCAGTCGCATGACTTCCATGCGTATGACCTTCAGTCGCATGACTTCAGGCGCATGGTCTTCAGTCGCATGCCATTCAGGCGCATTGACCTCAGTCGCATGCCTTTCGGCCGTATGGCCTCAGTCGCATGCTATTCAATCTCATGGCTTCCAGTCGCATGAGCCCTAGCTGGGTGCAGAAAGCAGCCCCTTCGAACCCTAACTGTAGATTTCAGCCTCTAACCCTTTTCTAACCTGTTCTAAGCTCAAACCATCCATCCTAAGCTTAGAAACACCACCCTAACATCATTCAAGCATCACAAACCCAAACATGAGTCCCACCCGTTCGCACACCACACACAAACACACACAAACGGGTTCAACACCCACACAACCAAAAAATCAGTTTGCTATGTGCTCCAGCCCCAAAATCAGTCAAAAACATGTAAAAGAGGGGTCCTAGAACTCACATTAACAACCCCTTCGAGTAGAGCTTCCCACAAACCCGCTTAACTTTGACTTTCGCACTTGGTTCTTCAAAAACCCTAGCTTTTACCCCCCCCCCCATCTCTCTCTCTCTCTCTCTCTCTTTCTCCTTGGCCAAATGGAGGTAAGAATGGGAGAGGGGAATGGGCTGCCATTACCTTTTACCCACTCTTCCAAACATTTTCTTCTTTTTGGCAAGATTGGTCCCTCAACTTGGACTTTATTTCTTTTCTTTCTTTTTCTTCTTTCTTTGGCTTTAAAGGAAAATAACCGGGTGTTACAAGTCCACCCCCATTATATAGGTTTCATCCCCGAAACCTGTTATTCCTCAAACAAATATGGGTAATGCTGTCTCATCTCTTCTTCAGTCTCCCACGTAGACTCCGATCCCTTTCTGTGCTTTCAGTGTACATGCACAAGATGAACCACTTTATTCCTTAACCACTTCTCTTTACGGTCAATGATCGCCACTGTTTGCTCCACATAGTTGAGCCTTTCGTCTACCTCGATATCTTCCAGTGGCACAACCATATCCTCGTCTGCCAAACATTTCCTCAGATGAGATACATGGAATGTCGGGTGAATTCCACTTAACTCCTCTGGTAACTCTAGTCTATAGGCCACCTCTCCTACTCGAGCAATGATTCAGAAAGGCCCTATGTATCTCGGGCTCAACTTGCCCCGCTTTCTGAACCGAATGATGCCCTTCCAAGGTGAGACTTTCAACATGACTCTATCAGCCACCTGGAACTCAATCGGTCTACGTCTCTAATCAGCATACGACTTTTGCCTATCTTTAGCTGCCTTCATGAAGGCCTTGATCCTTTCCAGCTTCTCAGTCGTAGCCTCAATCACCTCGACACTCCCCAACTCCTTCTGACCAATGTCACCCCAACAAACAGGGGTTCTACATCTCCTACCGTATAGCATCTCATAAGGAGGCATACCAATACTGGCATGATAACTGTTGTTATATGAGAACTCAGCTAACGGTAAGTGGTCATCCCAACTTCCTCCAAAGTCAATGACGCATGCCCGAAGCATATCCTCCAGCGTCTAAATCGTCCTTTCTGACTGACCATCCGTCTGAGGATGATAAGCCGTGCTAATATGTAACCTCGTCCCCATCGCATCATGGAACTTCTTCCAAAATTTAGATGTAAACCGGGTGTCACGATCAGACAAAATAGACACCGGCACACCATGACGAGTCACAATCTCCTTAATGAACAGATCCGCCAACCTCTCAGATGAATATGTCTCGCGAATCGGTAGGAAGTGAGCACTCTTTGTCAAACAATCAACAATCACCCATATAGCATCATACCCTCGCGCGGTACGCAGCAGCTTTGTAATAAAATCCATGGTGATGTGCTCCCACTTCCACTCCGGTATATCCAACGGTTGAATCTTCCCATATGGCTTTTGATGCTCGGCCTTCACTTGTAAACAAGTAAGGCATTTACTCATGTACTCCACCACATCACGCTTCATACCCGGCCACCAATAATCTTTCTTCATGTCTCGATACATCTTTGTAGCACCGGGATGAATAGAGTACCGAGTCTTATGAGCTTCATCCATGATCTTCACACGTAGATCCCCAAAACGAGGAATCCACATTCGTCCGAATCGGGTTCTAACACCGAGTGTGTTTTCACCCAACTCCGCGACCAGACCTCTCATTCTTTTAGAGATTAGATGATCTTCTTTCAACGCCTCATCTTGAAACTCCTTGACTTGTTTCATCACATCAGAGGTCATGATCAACTGGTAAGCTTTTACCCGAATCGTCTTGGGTCTCTCCTTTCGGCTAAGGGCATCCGCCACCACGTTGGCTTTGCCCGGATGGTAATGGATCTCGCAATCATAGTCCTTTATGAGCTCCAACCATCTCCTTTGCCTCATGTTCAAATCTTTCTGTTCGAAGAAGTACTTCAAGCTCCTGTGGTCAGTGAATATGGTGCACTTCGTCCCATACAGGTAGTGCCTCCAAATCTTTAACGCAAAGACCATGATTGCTAGCTCCAAGTCATGAGTAGGATAGTTGACCTTATGAACCTTCTACTGTTGGGATGCATAGGCTATAACCCTTCCTTTCTGCATTAACACGCACCCTAACCCCGAGTAGGAAGCATCAGAATAAACCACCAGATCTTCACTTCCATCGGGTAACGACAAAACAGGAGCTTGAGTCAATCTCGCCTTTAACTCTTCAAACGCCTTCTCTTGAGCTTGACCCCACACAAACTTTACATCCTTACGGGTCAACTTGGTTAATGGAGAAGCGATCTTAGAGAAGTCTTGAATAAACCTTCGGTAATAGCCCGCCAAACCCATGAAACTACGAATCTCAGATGGCGTCTTGGGAGACATCCATTGCATCACCGCCTCCACCTTTGTCGGGTCCACCATAATACCCTTAGGATTCACCACGTGACCCAAGAACTGAACCTCGCGTAGCTAGAACGCGCACTTGGAGAATTTAGCATACAACTTCTTCCTTCTCAACGTTTCCAACACCTCTCGAATGTGACCGGCATGCTCAATATCGCTCTTCGAATAGATCAGGATATCATCAATAAACACGATCACTGATTTATCCAACATTGGCCGACACACTCGATTCATCAAGTCCATAAAAGCAGCTGGCGCGTTGGTCAGACCAAATGACATAACGAGAAACTCATAGTGACCATAACGCGTGCGAAAAGCTGTTTTAGGGATATCCTGTTCTTTCACCTTCAGCTGATGGTAGCCCGATCAAAGATCTATCCTTGAGAACCAACTGGCACCTTGAAGCTGATCAAACAAATCATCAATTCTCGGTAACGGGTATCGGTTCTTCAATGTCAGCTTATTCAGCTCACGGTAGTCTATACACATCCTCATACTACCGTCTTTCTTCTTCACGAATAAGAACGGAGCACCCCAAGGAGAGATACTCGGTCTAATAAACCCCTTATCAAGTAGCTCTTGTAATTGCTCCATCAACTCCTTCATCTCCGTCGGAGCTAACCGATACAGTGCCTTAGCTACGGGTTGGGCACCCGGTATCAAGTCAATCTGGAACTCAATCTCACGGTCAGGTGGCACTCCTAGTAAGTCTTCGGGAAACACATCTGGAAAGTCACACACAACCGGTACATCGGATAGTTGTGGTGTTGGTGTATTCACATCCTTTACGTAGGCCAAGTAGGCACTACATCCATGCCTCATGCACTTTCCCGCCACCGCCGTTGAAATCACTTTCAGAATCGTAGTGACCCGATCACCATAAACCGTCACCGAACTCCCGTCAGGCGCTGTCAAACAAATCATATTCTTGCGACACACAATGTTTGCCGCATAGTACTCTAACCAATCCATCCCAAGAACTACATCGAAACCACCTAAGGTCATCACGAATGGTCTAACAGGAAACTTGTGACCTTCTAATTCCACGTCACACCCTTCTATCATCTCAGAAATTCTGGTAGAATTACCTATGGCAATTTCTACATCAAAGGGCGCATCTACACTCCTATTACTAACAGGCAGTTTGGCACAGAAAGCAGCAGAAATAAAACTTTTACTAGCACCAGAATCGAATAACACAGAGGCTAAAGTTTGGTTTACTAGGAATGTACCTGACACAACATCGGGGTCCGTCCTAGCCTCCTCCTGTGTCATCGTGAACGCTCTAGCGCTTGCCCTTTGTCCTTCTTCTCCAGTCTTCTTCACTCCCGAACCTTCAGCCCTCGGCTTCTTGCAATCCCCGCTCATGTGGCCTTCCTCACCTCAAGTGTAACACCTTCTCACTTCGCAGTTCTTCGCCACATGTCCGGCTCTTCCACAATAGAAACAGATATTGGATCCCACTCTACATTCTCCGGTGTGCTCTCGTCCACACTTAGCACACCTGCTTGACCCTGCACCGGATGTGACCACACGCCGGTCCTCCACCCGTGTACCTTTGTTACTTGGAGTGGCCCCGCCACGTCCAAACCGCTTCCCATTCCAATTCCGATCACCACCACCTTTCTTGCTCACCTCAGCCACCACCACAGTTCTTTCATCATACAACCTCCCCGCCAAGTCAACCGCCGACCTAAACGTGCTCGGTCGAGCAGCGATCATATGCCTACGGATATCTGCCAGCAAGCCCTGGATGTATATCTTAATCTTTCGTGACAGAGGCGTCACTTGATCCGGCACCAGCCGTGCTATCTCATTAAACTTCGTGGTGTATTGTTGATGTGTCATCGTTCCCGCCTCCAGCTGCAGGAACTCCCTTTCCACCTTATCCATCTCCCGGTGAGGACAGAACTCCTCAATTACCAGCTTCTTTAACTCAGTCCACCTCATTCTTCCAATTTCCCGACTACCCTCGGCTTGGACAATATTGTCCCACCAACACAGAGCCGAGTCCACAAACGAGTGGGCAGCAAACTTCACCTTCTGGTCTTCCCGACACTCGCTGATATCAAGAACAGCCTCCATCTCCCTCACCCACCAGTGAGTAGTAGCAGCAGTACCGTTACCATCAAAAGTTGGGGGCTTGCATCTCATAAAGGCCCCATAATTACAGCCTCAAGCCGCCTTCAGCGCAGGCTCTTCTTCCTCTTCTTCATCATCGGAGAGAACCGTTTCAGTCTCCGGCCCCTCCTGTCCTCTCGCGGACCTGTTCCTTTCCTTTCTCTCTCCTATTCGTACAGCCTTTATCACTTCGGTCACCACAGACGGTAGGATCGTCTGCATGACCCGATGAACCTCCTCTACAACTGCCACTTTCACTGAGGTCCTCAAATTCGCACTCTCATCTCCGCCCTCTGGATGAGGAGTCTAGGGTTCTTCATGAACCACCTTTTCGACTCTAGGTCTTCCTCTTTTGGGCCGCGGTTCAGCACTACTTCCACCACGACCTCCACCACACGAAGCTTTAGATGATATACCACCTGCCATCCTCTAACACACTGAAAGATTCAAACACCAACACGGTCATTCAAGGGAACAGCTCAGTTTATGTCAAGTATAGTAAGTCCCTAATTACAGTGGCGAGTTGTGATTAGCCACTTACTTTACTCTTCATACCCCGAGCATTACATATCCTAACTACATCAGTATCTAAATCCACAAGCAGCACATAAACCACATAACAAGCGCACGTAATACCGATTAACATTAAGAAAATACATGATGGCACGCAGCTACTCAGATTGGTATCCCTTTCCTTTCCGTCCCATTTTCAGTTTAAATTAAGTTTTATTTTGAAAATTTACCCGTTTCACTTAAACTTTGGCTCTGATACCAAGTTGTAAGGCCCCATTCTTGGGACGCTTACAGCTGGCCAATCATCGCACATAAAACATATAGGTTCATTAACTTAAAGATAACATTGCAGCGGAAACATTAAAACAAACATTCCATTTCGTTATAAAAGCTTTTGCAGAATAATACATCGTTATCGAATTACAAAATATATGTTGCATTACATCACAAAAGCATTATAAAAATGGATGTCATCCAAAAATGCCAAGTAGCTGCCCCGCGCCATCCTCAGCAATGCTCACCTGCCAACTGGAAACACATAAAAGTCAGCGTTGCTGAGTGAGTTCTAGTTTTATAATAAAACATACTTTATCCTTCGTTTAAAATCGTTCTTTACAATCATTCGTGATCATGCACTATACATACACATAGAAATATCATTATTATCTTCCTTTACTGTTCATCACTTTCATTCTTTAACTCTTTCATTCTTTATCTATTTCCGGATCAGTGTCATCAGCTACACCCCAAACGTATGCACAAAGCGGGTATTGGGCCGAAGATCATAAATGACTTCCATAACGCACATAGCCTGGCTCCAGCACCAGGGCAAGCGACAAAGATCCCAACTGTATACAACACCTCAAACATATGTGTACTGGGCCCAAGATCATAAATGACTTCCATAACGCACATAGCCTGGCTCCAACACCGAGGTGAGTATCCACTATAATCCATGTACTATATCACTGGTCAGTCACAAAGACAGGACCCTTGCGTGTATCCTTATGGGTTAGCTAAACCACACACAGTTGAGTTTACGACATTTTAGAGTCGTGCACCTCCGTACATATTGTTTGCAAGCCTTTCTTTACTTTCTCTTTTATTAATGCATGCACTCTATCATTATGTTCCTCTTTTCATTATCTTTCACTTTACATTACATAATCCTTTATTCTTTCATTCATAACTATAACACGTAAAGCCACGAGAAAGATAAACATACATAACATGGAACATAAGCATAACCATACAAAACATCGCCATACAAGGCACCATCATAAGCACCAATCATACATCATACATGCCCATCATAACATCTATGACCTCAAAAGTCAACTTACATAAACCCCCGGGAATCTTCCAAGTCAAAGCCTACATTTACCATTTTCTCCCGAGAATCAGAAAATAAACTAAGTTCTTTCGGGCGCAAGAGCCCTACTTGGGCGTATAGACACCATTCAGTCACATGGCCTTCCAGGAGCATGAAGACACCTAGGCGTATGGACACTATGGGGCGAATGAACACCTAGGCGTATAAACTCTCAGTCGCATAGCCTTCAGTCGCATGACTTCCATGCGTATGACCTACAGTCGCATGACTTCCATGCGTATGACCTTCAGTCGCATGACTTCAGGCGCATGGGCTTCAGTCGCATGCCTTTCGGCCGTATGGCCTCAGTCTCATGTCGTTCGGTCTCATGGCTTCCAGTCGCATGAGCCCTAGCTGGGTGCAGAACGCAGCCCCTTCGAACCCTAACTGCAGATTTCAGCCTCCGACCCTTTTCTAAACTGTTCTAAGCTCAAACCATCCATCCTAAGCCTTAGAAACACAACCCTAACATCATTCAAGCATCACAAACCCAAACATGAGTCCCACCCGTTCGCACACCACACACAAACGGGTTCAACACCCACACAACCAAAAAATCAGTTTGCTATGTGCTCCAGCCCCAAAATCAGTCAAAAACATGTAAAAGAGGGGTCCTAGAACTCACATTAACAACCCCTTCGAGTAGAGCTTCCCACAAACCCGCTTAACTTCGACTTTTGCACTTGGTTCTTCAAGAAACCCTAGCTTTTGCCCCCCCCCCCCCTTCTCTCTCTCTCTCTTTCTCCTTGGTCGAATGGAGGTAAGAATGGGAGAGGGAATGGGCTGCCATTCCCTTTTACCCACTCTTCCAAACCTTTTCTTCTTTTTGGCAAGATTGGTCCCTCACTTGGACTTTATTCTTTTCTTTCTTTTTCTTCTTTCTTTGGCTTTAAAGAAAAATAACTGGGTGTTACACTTCAGAGGGTCACAGTAAAGGGCACCTGTCATTCAGAGCAACAGATTGGATTTACTATCCACGAATGAATTGTACAAGCTCCTCACCACCATATCAGGTAAGAACAATGAGACAGACAAATATCTGCTTTCCCTGGTATTGAAGACTTTAAGGAGCAAAAAGGAGTGAAGTTTTTGTAGCATCAGCCTAGGGGGAGTTTGTTGGATCATATAAGGCTAATGCAACCAAAACAACACTTAGGATATTTTGGAGTACAATTGAAGAGGTCTTCTAAAGTCAAAGTTGCTCTTCTAAAGACAAGTCAAAGATCTTCCGAAGCTTAAGTATGAAGAACTTCCGAAGGTAGAACTCAGTCTTCCGACACTAAGTAGTTCTCCTTCCAAAGTATACACATTTAGTAGATCCAAGGCAAAGTCTTACTAAGAATAAAGTCATGAAGACTTGCAGAAGACTCGGAAGAAGTTGTTTCATTCGAAGTATAAAATTCTTCGGAAGCCATTTAACCTTCGGAAGAATCAACTATGAACCAGTGGACATAAGTATGGTCTGTCTAACACCCGCTGCCATCTCTGATATACTACATGGTGTTTTCTCACGCCCATGTAGTTGATCATACTTTAATCCACTGTTCACCTTTATCAGTTAATATAGTTACCATTCTTAGTTGGTGACAAAAGGTAAGTCATGGACCTATCATGACTACCTAATCTAGGATAGTATTTTATCTTAAATACCTTACTTCTAGCAATGTAGTATTTGTCTAGTTGTAAATTCCAACTGGTTATCCAAGTATAACCAGCAGTAGATAGTAGTATGTATAGTTTTTTATTGTAACTCATTAAGTTATGCTTGTAAGAGTCTTGTAATACTGAGTTGAGAAGTAATATATACAAGTATCTTGAAAACCATTCTTGTTTCATTAACTTAATATATTATTATCAACTTAGTTAGAGATTCTGCTTCATCATCCGAGTGAGATCAAATGAGCTTGAGAGATAAACTTGTGTTATGAGACTAACACCGCTCCTGCAAGTTAATTAACCGACTATAGAATAGTGGCAGGGCCGGCTCAACGTTTTTTGAGGCCCTAATAGAACTAAAAAATGGGGCTCTTTTCTATTAAAGAATTGTTAAAACCCTCCTCCTTTATCCGGGCTTGGGGCCAACAATAATAAACTAATACGTTTATAGTTGGCGAGTTAAAAAAATTTAATTATATATTGTGAACGTATATATGTTTATATTAAATTTATTTTCTAGCCTTATATGATGCAAATTCGTTAACAAAATTTTATAATCAAATCCTTCTAGAAATTCTTTTTCAATAGCCAAAGTGGATAAGCCGTTTAATCTTTCTTAGGACATTGTAGATCTTAAGTAATTTTTTTATGTTTTAATTTGGAAAAACTTCGTTCTGCGAATGCAACAATTACAAGAACAGTTAACAAAATTCTATAGGCTATACATGCATTTGGAAAAGAATTAAAATTTTCAATATATCAATTAGTGTGTCTAATTCTAAACAAAATAATTTCTCTTAACTTTTTTAGTTCTTGAAATAAATCTAAACCATTAATATCTACAACATCATCATATTTTAAAATATTTTCAAGGTTAATACACTTTTCTTTAAAACTTTCTTCATTCATAGATTTGAAATTTTTAATAGTAAATAAAAAACCAAAAATACTTTCAAACTCTTTAAATTGCTCAAATCTACTTTTAAGTGAAGAGCTAGCTTGGTCTACTATGTATAAAAAGTAGTCGGTTCTAAAACTTTCAATGGGTGTTTTCAAAGTTTCATTATCAACATTTTCATCAATTTTTTTTATTTCTACAAATAATACGTTTTTCATGAAAAGTAGGTTCTACATTTATCTCTAGTGAAATTTCTTTAGCTGCATTCATAGTCTTTTCAAATCCCTCATCTCTATACTTTTTAAAAAAACAGATAAGTCTAGCTAATTGAGTTATAGCTTCAGCAATATTCATGTCCTTCTATTGTAAGTTTTTACTAACTATATTAATAGTATACAAAATGTTCGATCTAGAAAGGCTGGTGCAACCAAAACCAAGTCACTTAGAAGATTTTGGTACAACAAACAAAGGACTTCCGAAGCTAAGTATGGAACTTCCGAAGGAAGAAGGAGCTCTTCCGAAGACAAAGTGTAAAGCTTACTTCCGAAGGAAAACTCCAACTTCCGAAGACAAAGAACCTACTTCCGAAGATCAAGACTCAGAAAGAAAGATCTAAAGTCAACTTCCGAAGTACAAAAGTCCTCAAAGTCTCGGAAGTATAGAAGCCTCTTCCTACGTATAAGTGGCTTCGGAAGAACTTGTTCTTCCGAAGCCAACTTACCTTCGGAAGACACTCCTATTATCCAGTGGACATAAGTATGGTCTCTCTGACACTCCGCTGCAAATCTCTAAGATATTGCATGGTGTTTTCTCAAAAGCCATGTAGTTGACCATACTTTAATCCACTGTTTACCTTTTTATGTTAGTACAGTTGCCATCTTTAGTTGGTGACAAAAGGTAAGTCATGGACATGTCATGACTACCATATCTTAGATAATACTTTATCTAAGATACCTTAACTTTAGCATTGTAGTATATGCTTTAGTCTTAGGTTTCCAGCTGGTATCAAAGTATATCCGGCTGTAGGATCTAGTATATATAGTTTCTCATTGTAACTCTTGTTTCATGCTTGTAAGAGTCTTGTAATATCTTGAGTTAAGAAGTAATATATACAAGTGCCTTGAAAATTTATTTCTGCGTGTTCCTTTGCTACTTATTATATTATTATCAACTCTTGTAAAAGACATTACTTCATCTGATTTGAGTGTTTTCATAAGTGAGTTTGAGAGAAATACAATTGTTTAAGTGACAAACCCGATCCTGCAATTGGTATCAGAGCTTTTTAGGCTCTTGATTGTGAGATCTTACCATCCTAATCAACCTGTTTTTCACTCCTCCTTATACCTCACTCAAAATGGCCCTCAACAAATCTGAAGTAGAGATGGGGACGATGACCAAAGCACCCATCATCACCCCAGAAAACTTCAGGTCTTGGAGCAGAAGAATGGAAGGCTTCATCAGGTATCAAGACAGCAAGATGTGGTAATCCATTGTCAATGGCCCGTATAAGCCAAAAGTAGCTGGTGGAAACGGTGCCATGATTGAGAAAGCCGTTGAAGATTATTCTGATGAAGATAGGAAGAAGCTTGACATAGACAGCAATGCTATGACTGTTCTTATGACTACAATTCCAAACTCTATCATGGTGGGGTTTGAGCATTGCAAGTTTGCCAAAGAACTCTTTGATGCGCTTGCTCAAATGTACTCAAGCTCAAATGACTCCAAGAAGGACTCACTGAAGCAGCAGTTCGAGAACTTCACCTATGTTGCTGGAGAGACTCTTAGCCAGCAATATTTCAGGTACATGGATCTCATTTCTTCCCTTCAATCTGTGGGTATTGCTCATGAACTCAGAGACCTTACAAGAAAGTTCATAATTGCTCTACCCAATGAGTGGACATTCTACTGTGTCTCTATCAAGAGAACAGAGATCTGAATACATTCACCATGACCGAACTCTATGGGATCCTTGATGGATACCGTTTGGAAATGGAAAGTAAGAGGGATCATCAGACAAGCAGACCCTTGGGTCTTCCTGCTAGCAACGCTTTAATGGTTGCTGAAGGCACAGGAATCTCCCAGTCTCAGCAATACCTGACTTACACCCAGCAGCCATCTTGTTCCTCTGGGCCATACATCATATTTCCTGAGACTCCAAGGTCTCAACAAGCTCAGCAAAGCTCCTTTCAGGACAGCTGTGCTTTTGTCTCAGGAAGTGGACACTCAAATGACTATCAATACTGCTTTGATGATCTAGAGTGTTTTAGCCCGGATGACGTGGAATACGTGGACATTGTCCAACAAATGGCTCTTCTAACCTACAGAGCAAAGAAGTTCTTTAAGAGAACTGTAAGGCAATTTCCTCAGAACCTAATCAACAGCAAATTTGGGTTTGACAAAACCAAGGCCAAATGTTACAACTGTAACCAACTTGGTCATTTTGCAAGGGAATGCAAGGCTCCCAAGTCCAACCCGGGAACCCCACAGGCCTCCACACATCCCTTTACACCAAAGCCCATCGGAAGTCAACAGAAACAGCTGCAATGGCTCAAGAAGTTGACTGGAGCTTCATGGTACAGGATGTGATTCCTGGTCAAGCACTCATGGCCGGAACAGATGAAAACAAGGTATATGAACATCTCTGTACTCCTGCCTGTATTGCTAAGGTTAAACTGTATCAGAACTACAATATGGAAATTAAATCTGATATTCAGTCTTTAAATGTTTTAAAATCTGACTTTAAAAGGGCTGAATCTGACTACCAAAGAAAAATTGAGGAGTTAGAGAAAACTGTGTCCCTATTAAAACATGAACATACAAACTATAAGACTCAGATAAAGGATTTAATATCCAAATTGACTGAGGCTCAAGCCCAGGTTGTCACTGTTGAGGCTCAAACCAGGAAGTATGCTATTTCCGAGCAAAACTTCCAAGCCATTCTTGCATCATCCTCTCACTCAAAACTTTGTTACCAAAACAAAAGTGGGTTGAGAACCAATGAAATTGCTCCACCACACTCTTATGAGTCTATAAGACAACCAATGTGTGGTACTGAAGAGCAAGAGGTTCCATCTGCTGACCCACCTTCTCATAAGTCAAAGAATGATGCAACTATGGAGACCATCACAGGGAATAACCAGGTAATTATGCCCTCCCCTGCCAATGATGATCAAACCCTGACCACCAAAGCCAGAAGAAGTAGAGCTAAGGCAGCCAGAAAACTTGCCAAGAAAGTGGCTGAGTCCAAGCTAAAGATAGACCCAAAGCAAAAGGGTGTATTCATCTCAGCTGGATTCTAGGTGGTTGAAAATTCTGATTCAGGAAAGGGTGCAGTACCAGTACTCCTATCCTACCAAAGGATCAGAAATTAAGGGAAAGGTTGCTGATGAAGAGAAAAAGAACAAGAAACAGCAATCCTCACATTCCCAAAAGATTAACATTGCATGCATAATGTGTGGTCTGCAAAACCACATGGCCAAAGATTGTTACTACAATCCTGCTAGCACACATTATGCAAATAATGTTAAAAAAGAAGGAGTCATGGAAGGTTTCTCATTTGGATCATATAAAATGGTTCAAGTAATGAAAAAGGGAAAGCTTGTTTCCGAAGCAAGGTTCTTTCGGAAGAAGATTCTTCTTCCGAAGGAAAAGGCTTCGGAAGCTAAAGCTGTAAAGACTCAGAAAACAAAAGAGTCCCCTTGAAACCATCCCAGAAGAAGACTGCTTCGGAAGAAAAGGTGGTGAAGGTTTTCTTCCGAAAAGAAAGAAGCTTCGAAAGAATGCCAAGCTACAAAAGCTTCAACAA